>JBBPBX010015997.1:25464-48720 GCA_038048925.1 Garcialebias charrua | reverse complement strand
AGGTTGAACAAGCTTAAATTAGCAAATATTTATGATTACACTTATAAGTAATGTTGAATAATTATTAGATAGATAGATTAATTAAAGCAGTACCAATCAGTGCTCTGTGGACGACGTGAACTGGTTCCTTCACATCTCCTCGGTCCTCACAAGTCAAGTAAAGTCGCGGCTTGCCACCTAGCTGCTTCCTCGTTGGTAAGGCTTCATTAAATACAGCTGCAGACATAAATTAGAACCTGCTGTTTATTGTTTAAAACCCTGAAATAACTTTGGCTTCCCAAACTGACTAAAAATCGCTCAATTCTTCACTCAGTTTGCTAAATTCGTCCGGTTCTGTATCGGCCGCCATATTGTTTACAAGGTGCGCAACGAGCAGCACGTGACGTAAGGAGATGAATGTCACGTGACGTGACTTATCGCGGAAGTTCTCGGATTTCAGTGGCCGTGTCCCAGCGACAAAATTACCATAACTTGTAATGGAATTTTAATATATTTATAATTTATTTTGCAAAAAACGAACATAGTTCAATGATAAAATATATATATGTAGTGCAAAATGATGCATAGTTAAAACATGTCAGTGCAGCTTTTCATTCATTCATTCAACCTTTATTTATACAGGCTAGCCTCGTTGAGTCACGGGGACTCATTTACAAGAGGGACCTGTCTCACTCACACCAAACAACCATCCACTCTCACACTCACACCTAGGGTCAATTTAGAGTCACCAATCAGCCTAACAAGCATGTTTTTTGGTCTGTGGGAGGAAACCGGAGTACCCGGAGGAAACCCACGCATGCACGGGGAGAACATGCAAACTCCACCCAGAAAGGCCCCGGACCGGGATTTGAACCGGCAACCTTCTCGCTGAGAGGCAGCAGCTCTACCAGTTGTGCCACCGTGCTGCCCAGTGCAGCTTTAAAAGCAGCATAAAGACCTTTCTTTTTAAGCAAGCCTATTCTGCCTCCACATAATTTTATCTTTGATCTTAGCTGATATCATTATTGATTTTACTTGATTTTATCACTTGTTTTAATTTATTTATTTTTTAAGCAAGCCTAATCTGCATCCACATGATTTTATCTTTGATCTTAGTCGATATTATTATTGAATTTATTTGATTTTATCACTTGTTTTATTTTAATCTTTGCTTTGTTACACTTTGTAGCACTTTGAGATTTTTATTAATGAAAAGTGCATTATAAATGGAATTCATTATTATTATTATTATTACTTCTGGAGACCCCTTATGATGAGTCAAATAAATGGAAACAATGTTCCCTCGCCCGGACGCGGGTCACCGGGGCCCCACTCTGGAGCCAGGCCCGGAGGTGGGGCACGTTGGCGAGCGCCTGGTGGCCGGGCTTTTACCCATGGAGCTCGGCCGGGCACAGCCCGAAGAGGAGACGTGGGTCCCCCTTCCCATGGGCTCACCACCTGTGGGAGGGGCCAAAGGGGTCGGGTGCATTGTGGAATGGGTGGTGGCCGAGGGCGGGGACCCTGGCGGTCTGATCCTCGGCTACAGAAGCTGGCCATTGGGACATGGAATGTCACCTCTCTGGTGGGGAAGGAGCCTGAGCTAGTGTGTGAGGTTGAGAGGTTCCGGCTAGAAATAGTCGGACTCACCTCAACGCATGGCTCTGGCTCTGGAACCAGTTTCCTTGAGAGGGGTTGGACACTCTTCCACTCTGGAGTTGCCCCTGGTGAGAGGCGCCGAGCAGGAGTGGGCATACTTGTTGCCCCCCATCTTGGTGCCTGTACGTTGGGGTTCACCCCGGTGAACGAGAGGGTAGCCTCCCTTCGCCTACGTGTGGGGGGACGGGCTCTGACTGTTGTTTGTGCCTATGCGCCAAACGGCAGCGCAGATTACCCACCCTTTTTGGAGTCCTTGGAGGGGGTATTGGAGGGTGCGCCTCCTGGGGACTCCCTTGTTCTGCTGGGGGACTTCAACGCTCACGTGGGCAATGACAGTGAGACCTGGAGGGGTGTGGTTGGGAGGAACGGCCCCCCTGATCTGAACCCGAGTGGTGTTCTGTTGTTGGACTTCTGTGCTCGTCATGGATTGTCCATAACGAACACCATGTTCAGGCATAAGGGTGTACATATGTGCTCTTGGCACCAGGACACCCTAGGTCGCAGTTCGATGATCGACTTTGTTGTTGTCTCATCTGATCTGCGGCCGCATGTCTTGGACACTCGGGTGAAGAGAGGGGCGGAGCTGTCAACTGACCACTACCTGGTGGTGAGTTGGCTCCGATGGTGGGGGAGGATGCCGGTCAGACCTGGCAGACCCAAACGTATTGTGAGGGTCTGCTGGGAACGTCTGGCAGAGTCTCCCGTAAGACGGAGCTTTAACTCCCACCTCCGGGAGAGCTTTGAACACGTTCCGAGGGAGGCGGGGGACATTGAGCCCGAGTGGGCCATGTTCCGCGCCTCTATTGTCGAGGCAGCTTATCAGAGTTGTGGCCGCAAGGTTGTTGGTGCCTGTCGTGGTGGCAACCCTCGAACCCGGTGGTGGACACCGGCGGTGAGGGATGCTGTCAAGCTGAAGAAGGAGTCCTATTGGGCCTTTTTGGCCTGTGGGACCCCGGAAGCAGCAGATAGGTACCGGCAGTCCAAGCGGCATGCGGCTCGGGTGGTTGCTGAGGCAAAAACTCGGGCGTGGGAGGAGTTCGGAGAGGCCATGGAGAATGACTTCCGTACGGCTTCGAGGCGATTCTGGTCCACCATCCGGCGTCTCAGGGGGGGAAAGCGGTACGCGACCAACACCATTTATGGTGGGGATGGCGTGCTGTTGACCTCAACTCGGGATGTTGTGAGTCGGTGGGCGGAATACTTCGAAGACCTCCTCAATCCTACTGGCACGTCTTCCACTGAGGAAGCGGAGCCTGGGGACTTTGGGTCGGGCTCTCCAATCTCTGGTGCTGAGGTCGCCAAGGTGGTTAAAAAGCTCCGCGGTGGCAAGGCTCCGGGGGTGGATGAGATTCGTCCTGAGTTCCTTAGGGCTCTGGATGTTGTGGGGTTGTGTTGGCTTACGCGACTCTGCAATATCGCGTGGACATCGGGGGCAGTTCCCTTGGATTGGCAGACTGGGGTGGTGGTTCCCCTATTCAAAAAGGGGGACCGTAGGGTGTGTTCCAACTATAGGGGGATCACACTCTTAAGCCTCCCTGGTAAGGTCTATTCAGGGGTTCTGGAGAGGAGGGTCCGTCGGATAGTCGAACCTCGGATTCAGGAGGAGCAGTGTGGTTTTCGTCCTGGTCGTGGAACACTGGACCAGCTCTACACCCTCAGCAGGGTCCTGGAGGGTGCGTGGGAGTTTGCCCAACCAGTTTACATGTGCTTTGTGGACTTGGAGAAGGCATTCGACCGCGTCCCTCGGGGGGTTCTGTGGGGGGTACTCCGGGAGTATGGGGTACCAGGCCCTTTGATATGGGCTGTTAGGTCCCTGTACGACCGGTGTCAGAGCATGGTCCGCATCGCTGGCAGTAAGTCAGGCTCGTTTCCGGTGAGAGTTGGACTCCGCCAAGGTTGCCCTTTGTCACCGATTCTGTTCATAACTTTTATGGACAGAATTTCTAGGCGCAGCCAAGGTGTTGAGAGGATCCGTTTTGGTGGCCTTAGAATCGCTTCTCTGTTTTTTGCAGATGATGTGGTCCTATTGGCTTCATCAGATCGTGATCTACAGCTTTCGCTGGAGCGGTTTGCAGCTGAATGTGATGCGGCCGGGATGAGGATCAGTTCCTCCAAATCCGAGGCCATGGTCTTGAGCCGGAAAAGGGTAGCATGCCCTCTCCGGGTCGGGGAGGAGGTCCTGCCCCAAGTGGAGGAGTTTAAGTATCTCGGGGTCTTGTTCACGAATGAGGGAAAACTGGAGCGTGAGATCGATAGGCGGATAGGTGCAGCATCCGCAGTGAAGCGGGCGCTGTACCGGTCTGTCGTGGTGAAGAGAGAGCTGAGTCGAAAGGCAAAGCTCTCAATTTACCGATCGATCTACGTTCCCACCCTCATCTATGGTCATGAGCTTTGGGTTATGACCGAAAGAACGAGATCTCGGATACAAGCGGCTGAAATGAGTTTTCTCCGCAGGGTGTCTGGACTCTCCCTTAGAGATAGGGTGAGAAGCTCAGTCATCCGGGAGGGACTCGGAGTAGAGCCGCTGCTTCTCCACATCGAGAGGAGCCAGTTGAGGTGGCTCGGGCATCTGGTTAGGATGCCTCCTGGACGCCTCCCTGGTGAGGTGTTCCGGGCATGTCCCACCGGGAGGAGACCCAGAGGAAGACCCAGGACACGCTGGAGGGACTATGTTTCTCGGCTGGCCTGGGAACGCCTTGGGATTCCCCCAGAGGAGCTGCTCCAAGTGGCTGGGGAGAGGGAAGTCTGGGCCTCCCTACTTAGGTTGCTACCCCCGCGACCCGACCCCGGATAAGCGGAAGAAAATGGATGGATGGATGGACTTCTGGAGACTTCTCGGTTGCTTCCAAAGCATAACAGATGACCCTCTGGAGGTAGTACGCCTTGAAGGTACTGATGACCCCCTGGTCCATTGGTTGGATCAGTGACGTGGTGTTTGGAGGCAGGTACACCACCTCAACATGTGTGTTAAGGTCGGTGAGATGAGCAGGGTGCCCTGGAGCGTTGTCCAACACCAGCAGGAATTTGAAGGGAATTCTTTTGGCATTACAAAATTGCTGGACCTCTAGCACAAAGTGTTGGTGAACCAATTTTCAAACATGGTCAGTGTCGCCCAGGCCTTCCGATTTGCGCTCCAATAGACTGGCAGCGTTTTTTTTTATTAACGTTTAAGGCTCTGGGGTTCTCAAATTGATACACCAACAAAGGCTTCAGTTTGCAATCCTCAGAAGCATTCGCCCCAAACAGCAAGGTCAAACGCTCCGTGCCAACCTTGTGACCTGGTGCTGTTCGTTCGTGTCTACTAATGTACGGTCGGGCAAACGCTTCCAGAACAGCCCTGTCTCATCGACATTAAACACCTGTTGGGCAGTGTACCCGCCATCCCTGATGACCTGTGCCAGTTTGTCTGGGAAGGCCTCAACTGCCTCGTGGTCACCATTGGTGGCCTCCTCTGTTTTTTTTTATTTATTCATTTTTTATTTCCTTTTATAGATGGCCTCCCTTCTCACCTTATAGCCATTCTCTCACACCGATATGAATTTTTTTTAAAGAGAGAAAGGAAAGATAGAAAGTAAGACAACAATACACGACAATTATCCACAAAAAGAGCACAAGGCAAACACACCCAACCTCCGTCCGCAATTCTGCAAAGCACATGACAGAACACAGCAACCAAACACACATGCATAAAGACTAATAATATTCATGACCTTGCAGTACATTTCCATAAATAAACATACCCATACCTACAAATATATATACAGTATACATACATATACATTCATATCACATATCCATCTACATATCTGCATATGATATTTACATATACATCCCTGCATCCATTTGTGTGTGGCTGTGAACATGCATAAGTGAATAAGGTTCCTCCAATAGAATATTCAGTAGCGACCGTGAACATCAGAGATCCGTCCCCCCAAGGCCCGAGGCAGACGAAAGGGCGATCAAAGCCTAAGACCCCAAGAAGTACCCCGATCCCAGAGTCCCCAGGGCCACCCGAACAGGACGAGTCACTCATCCACTCCCCAGATCCGACCAAGGGGGAAAACCAGACGAGCTCCACCAGCGACTACACACAATGACCCCCGGGAGGCCAACAGTGACAAACCCACAGGCCCCCACCGGAGCCCGTTGCAAGAGCCCGTTGCACTGACGTAGCCCTAGGCCCGGTAACCGAGGCCAGGGCACCGGGGACGCCCACCCCTCAGGCCCAGACCCGATAGGACCAGAGGACCCGAGCCCCACCAGGCAGCCACCAGGCCGAGCCGACACATGTCCAAGCGCCCAACCCCCGAAAGCGAAAGCAAGGGCCCCCAGCCTGCCCGCAGGCAAAGGGACACCCACGTGGTAGGAGCGCAACATCAAGTAGCCTTGGATGTAACAGAGAGGGGGCAGTCCGAATCCCAGCCTGACAATTAGACATGCATACACAGACACACTCACTCAGACCCACCCTCATCCTCACTCACACAAAGACAAACAATAATGACACGTTCCATTCATAATCCTGATGCACACTCTATACCCCCTAGGTTCAAGACATGTACCTGTCCCCTACATGGGGTAGCCCACACCCAAGCCCAGGAGGTAGACCCATTCATTCTGGGGTGGAGAGTAGCTGACATCCAAGATTCGGCCCAACCCTCGCCCTGCCGACAGGACAGGACACCCGGGCCCAAGCAGCCCCAGGGAGAGAGCAATACCAGACTCGTCCACGGCGAACCCCCAGGCCCCGAACCCCCCCCATAGTCCAGGAAAACCCCTGACGGCCCACCCCCAGAATGTCTGCCAGGCAACCAAGGGGGTGAGAGAAAAAAAAAATATATATATATATATATAAATAAAATTGACATTAACAAATCTAGACCCCGACATACACACCACTGTCCCCAAATGTACTGTTGGTGTGTGTTGTTGTAAAGTGCACTTAAAAAGGGAAGAACAAAGGCTGGCATTATGCCAGTTTCCCCTCCACTCCAACTCTAACCCAGGCCCTTATTGTCTAAATGCATAATTGTGAGTGAGCATAGGCACAGGGGGCGAGAGTGATGTCATCCCGCCACCCATAACCATAGTGCTCACCCCAATTCCTATATGTGAATTTTATGAGGATGTTTATGAGTGAATGTCTAAAGTGTATAATAAAATTGAGTCCCAGGTGGTTCTGAACAACAGAGATGTAAAAACGTTGCAGCACACCCGAGTCTCAAAATCCCTACATGTATTAATTTGAGATGAAGAGGGCGGAGGTGCGTGGTGAGGGATGGGGAGAAAATATCTGCAGGAACAATGCTCCCGCAACGAGTCAGCTCCCTCGCTGACCCTACATACACACCCCCCCCCCCCCAATTCGCCAAGGTCCACCCAAGGTGGGAGGCAAAAAACACCTCTCCGACCGCCAGGCCATTGAGCTCTAGACCAGAGAGGGACACGGCCCCGAGGGCCGCCAACAGCACAACCAACAGCCAACATCCACCAGGGCCGCCCAGACCCCTACGAACCGCAGTCAGCCCGCCGCCCAAGAGGACACAAAATCTCACATGGAAGACACGGCCAAGAGCGCCCGCCTAACCGCCGACTGAGCCAGGAAGTACAGAGAGCGGGCTCCAACCAGGGCCCGCACACCGGCCATGCACAGTCCCAGACCATCATCAAGGACATCCACTTAGTCCCCACCCCAGAAGAACTACTACACCCACCCTTCATACTAACAACTTTCAGAACACATAACACACTAGACACCCAGGCTGGGTTAACCTACCCACTCCCATTGGCCACCAGTCACGCTCTCAGACATCCAACCCCCTAGCACATTAACCCCCAACCCACCAGCAAGCCGAGGGCCCCCAGCCAGAGCCGGGCACCAGAGCGCGAGCTAGCCCATAGCCTGGCAACATGCCTGCCAGAGTCCAAGACCCCCGACCCCCCAGGCCCGGGGACGACACGCCCCCAGAATCCCAAGCTCCTGGCACCCACCCCGAAACCACCCCAGCACAGCCGGGTCACCGACCGGCGACCCATGACCACCGCCACCGACCACCCGAGGGCCCGCATGCCGCCCCCAGCAGACAAACCCCAGAACCCCAGTCCTCCCCAGGTTGAAGGCAGGGTCCTCCCCGCCCAAGCAGCCCCAACCCCCGGCGCCCCAAACCCCAACCTCCCCCACACCAGCCCCAATGCCCCACAAGGCCAGATCCCAGACCCCCCACCCTCACTACGTAACGGAGCCGATCAAAGAATGCCAGATAGATTGATCCGATGTGTCGGCAGATGCTGTTTCAAGACTAATATGATCTAACAGAAGATTTTTATACTGATTAATGCTAAGATTATTTTTATTTTTCCAATTTAGGAGTATGGTTTTCTTTGCGATGCACAAGGCAGTGAAAAGCATACAGGATTTATTTTTTCTAGTATAACATCTTCAAAGATACCCAATAAGCAAACAGATGGAGAGAGTGGGATATTACATTTCAAACATTTAGACAAGTCTTCACATACCTGTTCACATACCCATACCCAGAACCTCTGAACGGGTGAACAAAACCAGAGTGCGTGAATATAGTCATCAGGTATATTGCCTTTGCACTGTGAGCAGTTGTTAGATGGTGTAAAACCTATCTTAAACATTCGCTGACCTGTATAATGTACTCTATAGAGAACCTTATACTGTATTGTATTAATTGGAAATTGGAAATTCTAGTCAATTTAACTGTTTTTAAACATACTTGAGACTAGGTTTTTTGTTCAAAGTTGATTGATAAATCTGACTCCCATTTTTCAACATGTAGTGTTATCGAGTCATCGATTCTAGACAATTTTTTGTATATTTTAGATAATAATTTGGGTGGTTGAAGATTAATGAACTCTAACACTTATGTTGGTGTTTCCAACAATGTTTCATTAAGCTTAAATTTCTTTTTTACAATAGACTTAATTTGTTGGTATTGTAGGAAATATTTATTATCAATGTCATATTGTATTATTAATTTATTAAATGGAATAAAGTCTATACCATCAAATATGTGTTCCAGACATTGAATTCCTTTCATTCTCCAACCTGGGAAATTTAAAATATTATTTTCTTGCTGTATGTCAGGATTGTTCCAGAGAGGTGTATGTCTGCATGGGAGCAGTGAAGACTTTGTCATTTTCAGATACACCCACCATGCTGTCAGAGATGAGCTAATATTGATACTTTTAAAGCAGACATGTCTTTTTAAATCTGTACTAATAAATGGTAGATCCGAAATCCAATATTATTACATAAAGTTTGTTCTATATCTATCCAAGTTTCATCTAGTGCATTCGGTTTTAACCACTTTGATATATATTGTAACCTGTTGGCTAAATAGTAGTAATAAAAGTTTGGAAGTTCTAATCCTCCGGTATCTTTAGATTTCTGTAATGTTTTTAAACTAATACGTGGAGTTTTATTTTTCCAAAGGAATTTAGATATAGAAGAGTCCAGGGACTTAAACCATTCAGTTGAAGGTTTATTTGGAATCATTGAGAATAAATAATTTATTCTCGGCAGCACCATCATTTTTACTGAGGCAACTCTTCCCATAAGTGATATGGGTAGAGATCTCCATCTAGTAAGATCGTCTTCAATTTTCTTTAATAGTGGGATATGATTCAATTTTATTAAGTCTTCCAATTTAGGAGAGATATTAACACCCAAATATATAATGTTACCTGATTGTAGTCTTTCATTAAGATAATTATTAAACACGCAATTTATTGGAAGAACTGTAGATTTTGTCCAATTTATAGAATAATCAGAAACTTTTGAGAACGAGTTTATTAATTTGATAACATTAGATATTGAGTTTCCTGAGTTCTCAAGAAAAAGTAAAACATCGTCAGCATAAAGACTAATTTTATGTTCTATGTTTCTACACTTTATGCCTTTAATATCAGCACTTTGCCTTATTGCTGCTGCTAAAGGTTCAATAAAAATAGCAAATAATGCTGGTGAAAGTGGGCAACCTTGCCTGGTGCCCCTCTGTAAACAGAAGCTTGAAGATATTTGATTATTTGTCCTGACGCACGCTGTTGGTGAACTATATAATATTTTTAACCAGTTAATGAAGTAATTCCCAAATCCAAATTTATTTAAGGTAGCAAATAAGAAATTCCAATTTACTCTATCAAATGCTTTTTCAGCATCTAAAGAAAAAATAGCTGTTTCAATATTTTTAAAATACGAATACTCTATTACATTATATAATCTGCGAGTATTTGTGTTAGAGTGTCTTCCTTTTATAAATCCGGTTTGGTCTGGATGTATAATAACAGGAGTTATCTTCTCTAGTCTTTTAGATAAGACTTTACAAATTATTTTAACATCAACATTTATAAGAGAGATTGGACGATAACTTGTAGGTAATACTGGGTCTTTGCCTGGTTTTAATAGGAGACTAATGTTGGCTGAATTCATATGTGTTGGTAGCCTGCCATTTTCTTCTGACTCAAGTAGCACTCTATAAAATATTTGTTCCAGCAGTGACGTTGGGTCAGGGGCGGCAAGTGAGGCCACGCCTCCCCTGTCATCATGGAAAGAAAAAAAAAAGAAAAAAAAAATTATTGTCTTTATCCTTTGATTTGTACTATAAACTTATTTTACTAAAAACTAAACCAGTTTTAAGTTGATTTTTATTCAAAATCGCCGATTTTTCTTATTTAGCATTCAAATACTCAGCAGAGACCTGCGCAGAGAGGCACCGGCTGCTTCACTTCAGTTTGCGCAATCACTCGGCTGATGTGCTGCAGCTGCAGTGTGAGCGATTTGGGAAGGCAGGAAAATTCCTGCCTCTTTTATGTCGCTATTAAAATGTCCAAATACTTTTGCTATATAAACTACTATTTCTATAGTTTAGCTGATGAATATGTCTCGTGTTTTTGTCTAAAACTGTATGTGTGCGCTGAACGATCTCATAAAATGGCTGTGAAGGTGCCCACACACACACACGCGGCGAGCCTCTGGAGGCGGGGCTACTAAGCTCAGGGTGTTATTTCAGCCTCGCGCTGCAGGAGGAAAAGTGACAGCGCAAACAGAGCAAAAAGAGTAACTTTTCACAATCTACAAATATCTAGAACATTAAACACTTAACTAAAAGTTTTAGTATTTTGTTAACAATTTAGTTTTGATCATTTTTAAACATAAGCACAGAGTTTACATTTTTAACATTATTTCCCAAAACATTCCACAATTCAACTCCCTGTATTGAAATAAGCCATCCTTTCAAACTAGTCCTATACCTTGGCTTTGCAAAAATTTCAGTTCCCTTTAGACTAGCAGCTTTCTCTCTTAACAAAATACATTTGAACATTTGAGGGTTCCATTACTAACAAAATATTATAGTCCACCAAATCATAAAACGTCAGTACTTTGAGTTGTTTAAATAATATATTAGATAGATGACATTAAGGCTTTTTTGTAATAATTCTCATAGCTCTTTTCTGTAAAATAAAAATAGATTTTGTTATAGTTTAATTTAATTTATAAGTAAAAGTAAGACTAAAATTATTTTTTCTCCAAATTAAATGTGCTTTTTTGTGTGCTACAGTTTGTATGTGTAAAGATTGCTGATATGAGATTTTAAACACAACCTGTTAACTGCTGCCAATCAAATGGTGAATAAACTACTCTGTAGGGTTCATGTATTATAAAAGAAGAAAATAATGCTATCCAAAGTATCCAAAGTGCTGAAGAAGCTATGGCAGACAGAAGCCAAAATGTGGAGAACATTTTTTGTCTGTTTTTTATTATGCATATGAGAAAAAAAACTGCACAGTGCCTCACCAGCCATGAACCTCACCGTACGTCACTGTGTTCCAGTATGTCCCAATATTTTTTATAGAATTCTACTGGATATCCATCAGGACCTGGATATTTCTTATTAGGCATGCTTTTAATTGCTTCATGGAGCTCATCTGATGTTAATGGTATGTCTAGTTTTGATGATTGACTAATATCTAGTTTTGGAAGTGTTACTCTCTCCAAGAATTCATTAATATCCTCATTAGAAGGATTCATTTGTGGAGTGTATAGAGTTTTATAGAAATCTTTAAAAACATTGTTTACTTTCCCTCATCATTAATTATATTTCCATTTTTATCTTTAATACCATATATAGATGTTTTTTTCTTTGTTTGATTTGAGTTGATTAGCTAGAAAGTTCCCTGATTTATTACTGTATTCAAAATTGTCTAATCTAAGTCTTTGTATCAAGAATTTATTTTTTTTATCAATGAATTCATTTAGTTCTAATTTTAATTTGTGTAGCTTTTGCTATGTTTCCTCTCCTTGTAAACCTTCTAATAATTTGATTGATTTCTCTAATTCCTCAATATGTTTATTTTCTTTTTTCTTTTTATTTGTTGAATAGTATATTATTTTACCTCTCATGACTGTTTTCCCAGCCTCCCAAAGTGTACATGCTGATGTTCTTGGCAAGTCATTAAACTCTAAATATGATACCCATTCTTTTTTTAAAATATTACAAAAAATCTTCTTCTTGAAGCAGTGATGTATTTAATCTCCAATTTATATTTTTTGTTGTTTCTTTTTTATAATCTAAATTTAGAGTAACTGGTACATGATTGCTGACAGCAATAGGGTGTATCTTAGTGTCTGAAATGTTGCTCAGCAATGAATTGCTTCCTATGAAATAAATAATCTAGACAAGAATATGAGTGATGCACATGTGAAAATAAAGACTATTCTTTGCTATCAGGATGAAAAGAACGCCATGAATCGCAGAGTCCATAATCATTCATATACTGTTTAACTATATTTATAGATTGCCAACTGTGTTGGGTTCCCACTGCATTCAGTCTGTCTATTTTGTCATCTAAACCAAAGTTGAGATCACCTCCCATTACCAGTGAGGAATCCATGTGATTTGATAGAGTTGAAAAAAAGTCATGAAAAAAAGCAGTGTCATCTACATTCGGCCCATATATGCTAACTATACAATAATTTTGGCTAAATATTGATAACTTTAACATTATATATCTACCGTGCAGGTCTATAACCTGATCTAATACTGTGAAGTTAACATTTTTATGTATTAAAATTGCTACCCCTCTTTGTCTTGAATTATAACAGGCTGAGAATACATTAGGAAACTCTGAAGATTTTAGCTCATCCACAGTTGAGGCCAATTTATGAATTTCTTGGAGTAATACAACATCTGCCTTTAATCTTTTAATCTGGTTAAAAATTCTATATTTTTTACGTTGGCTACCGGCTCCATTAAAGTTCCATGTGACAAACCCTAAGGTACCCCTACCTGTGCTAATGATAATATATCTATACCACACACATTATCACAAATATAAAAGATAATAATAGATCCAGACAAAAACATATTCCTTAAGGATTAATTATTTATGATTTATATATAAAATAAGTACTGTTTTTGAAAATGAATCAGGGAAGTTTTCATTTATGAAGTAATTGTATGGATATATAAGTATGTACGTGAACCCTTGTGCTTGTGTGCTGACAATTATTAAGTTAGAAAAATAGAAACAAGAAAACAAAGAGATATAGTAAACATCAAAACATAAGCCCCTTTCATAAGTCAAACCCGCGCTATTCCCGCACAGACCATTCCGGCTTTAACCCTCCTCGAGCCATTCATAAGACAACAGGTGAAGGCGGGCAGGTCCCGTTCACAGAAACGTATTCATATATGAAGCCGGAGCGCGGCTCCAAAAGAGACGTGGAGCTGAGCTGAACTGGACGGCAACGTGTTTTGTGGGACAGATGTCAGATGTGTACAAGTTGTCGTGTCGTGTCATTTTTAATATTTCCTAAGTAATAAATAAATAGACAGCTGGCTGCTGATCAGTGCACGCGCACAGACAGACAGCACCACCTCCCTCCGCTGCTCAGAGAGAGGGAAAAAAAAGCAAAACTAACTTTTACAAGTAGTCGTGTCGTGTCATTTTTAATATTTCCTCAGTAATAAATGTACAACTCCCTGACGTCTCCCAGCGCGCGCGCACACACACACATACACACACCTGGTGTGTAAACGTGTTGAAGACCTCAAATAGAACCTAATCAAACACACATACACACATAGTGCCGCTGCTAGAGAGAGAGAGGGGAAAAAAAGCAAAACTAATTCATAGTCGTTTCGTGTCATTTTTAATATTCCTTTGTTAATAAATCTGCCTGTTTATTAATCCTGCGGTCGCACACTGATGTCATCTGTATTCTGAGCGTGGATCTGCGTCTTGCATTCAGAAGGGGGTCTGCCTGACTTGGATCTGGGCCTGACACTATGAACTGTGGCAGCTCAGCGGCGGATCAGAGGCGAGTAAATTAACTTGGCAATGCGCGTTCGTGTTTTTTCTGAATGCTCGTTGGAGACTTGAACACACATCAGAGCCGGATTGAGCTGTTTTATGAAAGGGGCTACTATAAGAAAAAACAACAAAAGAACCCTCTTACCACATCAAGTGTCATCCCACCTCATGTACCACCAAGATCTGTGTAACCCACCAACCGAGCTGTGCTGAAAAATTACATATATCTGGTAAGTAATATTAATACTATATTTAATAATATTAATTAATATTAGCAACCAAAGACAAAAATAATAATACTAATAATAATTCTTACCTTGCTAATTTGACTATTAAAGCCAAGGAGTAACTTCTGGATCCCTGAACATCTGACTGTTGATGTAAAGTTTATCCACTGAAATTGGAGCTCTTTTACCTTCGTTTATATATTTTTTCCTGATCGGGAACAGGACACGCCTTCTACTCAGAATTTCAGCAGGAAATTGGTCGTTCTTGCTAAAATGTGTGTCACGTAGTTCTCTACCTCGGCTTTTAACCTGTTCTTTTTGTTTAAAATATGCAAATTTAACAATAATAGGCCGTGGCCTAGGGTTCCCAGGTCGTCTAGCTCCGAGGCGGTGAACTCGGTCAAAGGTGATGGATTTAACCACATCACACGACAGCTTCAGTTGGGCCTGCATGAAGGTACGAACCGAGGCCTCAGGATCCTCATCGGTTCGTTCTTGAATTCCAGAGAAGACTAAATTATCACGCATGCTTCTGGCTTGGATGTCTAATATGGATTCTTTAATTGTTTTATTCTCACCGGATATCTGCGACATCTGATTGGTAAGTTGATGAACTGTACCCTTTAGTTCCAAGTTCGGCACCTCCTTCCCCTCACTGCAGGACTTATGCCTGGTCCCCACTGCACAACTCGAAACGCGCCTGCCGCCCCCTTTTGGCCGCTGGTCACGGTCCCACTGAGCCACTGAAGACCGTCTGATGACGTACACTAGGGGGTAGCAGAGGGAGGGGCTCTAGCTTGTTTTCCGGGTTCAGTTGTTGTTTTAACTGCACCTCCGACGGTCTTTGATGAGATAAAACGTTTTTTTTTTATGTTTGGGGTGATCTACACTGGAGAGTACAGCAGCCTGTCAGCAGCAACTGTAAAAATGTCACGTTTATTACCGGAGTTTGGTTTCAATTCATGGAGGCTCGATCCGGTGAGTTTAAAAAGTCCAAAAAGAGTCCCGTTGTGGTTGTGTAATCAGATAGTAGAGGCTCTCCAGACTGTTTGCTGGACGCGTCGAGCCACCAGAGATCGAATTTTATGGCGTTGGCAGTTCGACGCCGACGCGCGCGTGCGTGTGCAGGCTGCCACCGCGCCGCTTCGATCAGTTGAATCGCGCCGCTTCCCGGCTCGCCGTGACTCCACGCGTCTCCTCATAGACTTTGAATGTAAACCGGCCGCTTCAGCCGCCCGAAACCGGGGGCAGTGGGTACCAGGCATCACACAGCAACCGCCTCACTCGGAAAGCCCTCTGCATGGCAGGTGATCCCACACACCCACTACACAGCTGCTTCAGACTGCTGCCATCTGGGAGGAGACTGAGAAGTCTCCAGGCTCGAACCAGCAGACTGAATGACAGCTCTGTTCATCAGGCAGTCAGGCTGCTAAACACTCTGCCTGCTCTGCCGACCCTCTCATTTGAACTACCTTAACACAAAAAACTTTCTCACACAATACCACACAACACAAATATTTTAAACACTGGACTCTGTGTCATCAAACGGGTTATTCACTAAACTCTCGGTCATGTGCTCATTCAGTTTGCACTACTTCTCATATTTGCACTAATGTTTGTATTACATTACTGCCTATAGTCATACTACTGTTTACATTCACTGTTTACATTTATTAATACTGTTTACATTTATTACTACTGTTTACATTTATTACTACTGTTTACATTTACACTACTTTTATATCTACACTACTGCTGATACATATACAGTATTCTCTGACTAGCCTTATTTAAGGATGCCCAATGTGCCTTATGTGCCTTACTGCATATGCCACTTTGCCTCTATACCAACATCAACTACCTCATACATATACTGTGTACATTAACTCATATGCTGCTTTGCCACTCTTTGCAAATGTCAATGCTAGAACCTTCAGTTTATTTTATAGATATACTTTTTATACTTTTTATACTACTATGCAAAAACTCAGGACAGTATTACACTTTTATTATTTCATTTTATGCTTATGTTCATTAAATGTTTAGTGTTTTAGTGTTGGTGTAAATTTTCATACTTTTATACTACTATGCAAAAACTCAGGACAGTGTTACACTTTTACTATTTTATGCTTATGTTTATTAAATGTTTCAGTGTTTTAGTGTTTAAATGGTTACTGTTGCACCGAGGGACTGAGAGAAACGCAATTTCAATCCTGTGTATGTCCTGTACATATTGCAGTTCTGACAATAAAGTTGACTTTGACTTTTGACTTTGAAGTTCTCCTTAGCAAGAGATGTTAACTGCTGTTGGCTAAACTCTAACGAGTCCCTCAAGCTCGAAAATTCCCTGTGTAACACCTCCACTAAAGTCAGCCGTGTCAGGATGGCACTAGGATGGCACCATCTAGTGGGTATCCTTTGTTCTGTTCTCCTTTTGTTTTCTATCAGCCAGCTCCAGATATTTGTTTTTAGTTTTATTTAGTTTCCCTTGTACCAGTCTTCCTAGCTTCATGGTTAGCCTTATTCCCTAGATCCTGCCCCAGTATTTATTAATGTTTAGGTTTGATAATTCCCCTGGTCTCCTTGTTTATCAGTTCTCAATTCTTGTATTTAGTTTCTACATCTCCAGTCCTTTACTCCTAGTTTAAGGCCCTGTACACACGTAGCCGTTTATCAGTAAAACCGAACAGTTTATGATGCGGTTTGGCCTTTGATCCACACGTGAACTCTGGTTGATGTAACTATAAACGAATAATAACAAAACTCCGGCCAAAGTGAAGATTTGAGAACTCTCCGCTTTCGAGTCTGCGTGTGCACTTTCAGAACGGAGCTTTCTGCTCCACCGCCTCCAGCTGCTGCGGCGCTGACAGTCACACAATGCTCTAAAAAAAGCACTAAAACGTCAACCTACCTGCTCTACATGATTCCCAGTCGACATTTTCCTGCGTTTTATTAATTTTGTACTCCAACACGGTATTTAATAGTAGTTCAACCTCACGGTCTGTCCACACAAACTAAAGAAAATAAATAAATAAATAACAGGAAGTCGCGGCAGTTGGAGGGTTGTGACAGCACTACACTGCCATCTATGGGTTCAGCATATTCATTACAACGCTCTCTGGTGAAATAAAACGGGACATGTAGACAAACATTTTAAATATTCGAACATGTATGGACAGATATATTTTTTTTGCGCAAATATTCGTTTTTCAAACACCAGGCTACGTGTGTACAGGGCCTTAGTCTCCTTGTTTATTTACTCTTAGTTTAACCTTTTATTAAGTTTCCTTTCTGGTTTAGTCTCCATGTTGGATCACTCTTGGTTTAACCTCCAGTTTAGTCTCCTTGTTTATTTAAACCTTTATTTATTAGTATACCAGTCCTGCTCTGTGTCTTAAGTTAGTTAATTGTTCCCAGGTGTTTTGTGATTGCGTCCTGTCTTGTCTATGTGTATATATAGCCTGCCTGTCAGTTAGTTCCTTGTGGTGTCCTCGTTGGGTCTCCCCTGATGTCTCCTGTGTTGATCATGTCTCCTAAGAGTGAGTTTGCTGCCCTGTCAGCTTTTTTGATTTATTATCATTAAATATCTATTTTTGTATTCCTACCTCCTGTGTACTCTTGTCTGCACCATTGAGTTCATTGATCTGTCTGAAACCCTGACAGTAGGACACCACACCATAAAACATGAACCCAGCAGACAAGCATTGTTTGTCCAGACTCCCTTTTGAGGATTATTCAAGGCTCTGTGATACAGTCAAGAGATATGTGAACTCGGGCTCTTCCTATGATCTGTTGGAGAGGTGGGAGGCCACCACAGCCATGTTCCAGGAATATCTTTGTATTCCTTGGTTAATTGACTCTCTTGGTATGGAGGAAATACTGGATGAAGTATTGGAGGAGAAGCGTTGGTTGGAGCCACTCATCCGACTCAGGCAGTCAGTCCTAGTCCTCCACCAGATCTGGACTTTCCTGTTTTTAAGCCTGCAACCACCAACAGCCAGCTTCCAGCTGCTACAACAGCTACCAGCCAGCTTCTAGCAGCTAAAACGGCTACCAGCCAGCTTCCAGCAGCTAAAACAGCTACCAGCCAGCTTCCAGCAGCTAAAACAGCTACCAGCCAGCTTCCAGCAGCAAAAACAGCTACCAGCCAGATTCTAGCAGCTAAAACAGCTATAAGCCAGCTTCCAGCAGCCTCTACCACAACCAGTCAGCTTCCAGCAGAGGTTGCCACCGTGGATTTCTTTCAGGCGCTCCTGATTGAAATCAGAACATTGAAGGAAGCTACTCCAATCTCTGCTGCCAACTTAAATCTGTTAGCCTCTCCAGAACCTGCAGCACCTGAACCTGCTGCACCAGACCCAGTTGCAGTTAAGGCTTCTCGTCGCCGCAGAAAAAGGGGTAGACATGGGTCTCAAGCCCCCTCTCTGCCCGACTCGCCGACTGCAGCAGACGTCTCCTTGCCGACTGCAGCAGACGTCTCCAGGCCGACTGCAGCAGACGTCTCCACGCAGACTGCAGCAGACGTCTCCACGCAGACTGCAGCAGACGTCTCCTCGCCGACTGCAGCAGACGCCGACTGCAGCAGACGTCTCCTTGCCGACTGCAGCAGACGTCTCCTCGCCGACTGCAGCAGACGTCTGCTCGCAGACTGCAGCAGACGTCTCCTCGCCGACTGCAGACGACGTCTCCTCGTCGACTGCAGCAGACTCGACGGACGACTCCTCGCCTGCAATAGACTCGCAGACGTCTCCACGCCGACTGCAGCAGACGTCTCCTCACCGATTGCAGCAGACGTCTCCTCGCCGACTGCAGCAGACGTCTCCTCGTCGACTGCAGCAGACTCGACGGACGACTCCTCGCCTGCAACAGACTCGACGGACGACTCCTCGCCTGCGGCAGACTCGACAGACGACTCCTCACCTGCGGCAGACACGACGGACGACTCTCCGGCTCCTGGTTCTAGCTCTTCGGCTCCTGGTCCTGGCTCTTTGGATCATGTCTCTACGGCCGAAGATTCTACCGAAGGAGATCCTGCCGCAGAAGCTCCAGAACCACCGGCTCCAGAGGGCGTTGCCGCCCTGTCTACGTCTTCGGAGGGCGTTGCCGCCCTGTCTACGTCTTCGGAGGGCGTTGCCGCCCTGTCTACGTCTTCGGAGGGTCCAGACGCCTCTACGTCTTCGGAGGGTCCCGATGCCTCTACGTCTTCGGAGGGTCCCGACGCCTCTATGTCTTCGGAGGGTCCCGACGCCTCTACGTCTTCGGAGGGTCCCGACGCCTCTACGTCTTCGGAGGGTACCGACGTCTCTACGTCTTCGGAGGGTACCGACGTCTCTACGTCTTCGGAGGGTCCCGACGCCTCAACGTCTTCGGAAGGTCCCGACGTCTCAACGTCTTCGGAGGGTCCCGACGCCTCCACGTCTTCGGAGGGTCTCGAGGGGTCCCAGGAGGGACCCCCTCACAATTCCTGTCTCGAGGGGTCCAAGGAGGGATCCCCTCACGATTCCTGTCTCGAGGGGTCCCAGGAGGGACCCACTCACGATTCCTGTCTCGAGGGGTCCCAGGAGGGACCCCCTCACGATTCTTGTCTCGAGGGGTCCCAGGAGGGACCCCCTCACGATTCCTGTCTCGAGGGGTCCCAGGAGGGACCCACTCACGATTCCTGTCTGGAGGGGTCCCAGGAGGGACCCACTCACGATTCCTGTCTCAAGGGGTCCCAGGAGGGACCCACTCATGATTCCTGTCTCGAGGGGTCCCAGAAGGGACCCACTCACGATTCCTGTCCCGAGGGGTCCCTGGAGGACTCCTCCCATGAGGTCTCGCAGCAGCACGAGGTCTCGCAGCAACACGAGGTCTCGCAACAGCACGAGGTCTCGCAGCAGCACGAGGTCTCGCAGCAACACGAGGTCTCGCAGTAGCACGAGGTCTCGCAGCAACACGAGGTCTCGCAGTAGCACGAGGTCTCGCAGCAGCACGAGGTCTCGCAGTAGCACGAGGTCTCGTAGCAACACGAGGTCTCGCAGTAGCACGAGGTCTCGCAGTAGCACGAGGTCTCGCAGTAGCACGAGGTCTCGCAGTAGCACGAGGTCTCGCAGTAGCACGAGGTCTCGCAGTAGCACGAGGTCTCGCAGTAGCATGAGGTCTCGTAGCCAAAGGTCTCGCAGCCAAAGGTCTCGCAGCAGCACGAGGTCTCGCAACAGCATGAGGTCTCGCTGCCAGAGGTCTCGTTGCCAGAGGTCTCGCAGCCAGAGGTCTTGCAGCCAGAGGTCTCGTAGCCAGAGGTCTCGCAGACAGAGGTCTCGCAGCCAGAGGTCTCGCAGCCAGAGGTCTCGCAGCCAGTGGTCTCGTAGCCAGAGGTCTCGCAGCCAGAGGTTTCAAAGCCAGAGGTCTTGCAGCCAGAGGTCTCGCAGCCAGAGGTCTCGCAGCCAGAGGTCTCGTAGCCAGAGGTCTCGCAGCCAGAGGTCTCGCAGCCAGAGGTCTCGTAGCCAGAGGTCTCGCAGCCAAAGGTCTCGCCCGACTCGCCTGATGTCTCGCCGGGTGTCTCGCCCAACGATGCCTCGACGTCTCCGGAGGGTCTCCGCACCGCAGACATCTCAACGCCAGCACCCAGACTGGCTCCCACGCCAGCATCCAGACTGGCTCCCACGCCAGCACCCATACTGGCTCCTGATTCCTGTTCACCGCTTGACGACGCGTCTCATGGTTCCTGTTCACCGCTTGACGAAGCAAACAACGTCTCAATGCCAGACGTCTCGACGCCTCACGACATCACGACTACTCTCGTTTCCTGTTCTGAGAGGGCTCTGGAGAGCGCCTCTCAAATTTCCTGTTCTAAGGGGGCTCTGGAGAGCGCCTCTCATGTTTCCTGTTCTGAGTGGGCCTTGGTGGGTCTCCACACCGCCAGAGCGTCCACGTCGATGGATGGTCTCGACGACAACGTCTCCACGTTCGGTGAAGTCGCACCACCTGACAAGGTCTGTGCACCCACACCTGCCGCAGGAGTCTGTGCACCAGCCAACGTGGTTCCTGCCTTGGAGGGGCGGCCTCCCGGACGACCGCCTGACCGGCTCCTGCCTGTGGGACAGCATCCCGGCCGACCGCCTGACCGGCTCCTGCCTATGGGACGACATCCCGGCCGACCGCCTGACCGGCTCCTGTCTGATGGGCAGCATCCTGGCCGACCGCCCGACTGGCTCCTGCCTGTTGGACGGGCTGTTGCCCGTCTGGGCGTTTTTGTGTTCTTGTTCCGAGTTTAGCCTGTGTCTTGGTGTTTGTCCTTGTCTGTTTGTGTTTGGGCCCGCCGTCCTTGCTGTTCCTCCCTCCGCCCGCCCTTGTCTTTTTGGGAGGTGGGTGCTTGGGGTCGCCTGGGGACGTCTTTGAGGGGGGTACTGTCAGGATGGCACCAGGATGGCACCATCTAGTGGGTATCCTTTGTTCTGTTCTCCTTTTGTTTTCTGTCAGCCAGCTCCAGATATTTGTTTTTAGTTTTATTTAGTTTCCCTTGTACCAGTCTTCCTAGCTTCATGGTTAGCCTTATTCCCTAGATCCTGCCCCAGTATTTATTAATGTTTAGGTTTGATAATTCCCCTGGTCTACTTGTTTATCAGTTCTTAATTCTTGTATTTAGTTTCTACATCTCCAGCCCTTTACTCCTAGTTTAAGTCCCCTTGTTTATTTACTCTTAGTTTAACCTTTTATTAAGTTTCCCTTCTGGTTTAGTCTCCATGTTTGATCACTCTTGGTTTAACCTCCAGTTTAGTCTCCTTGTTTATTTAAACCTTTATTTATTAGTATACCAGTCCTGCTCTGTCTCTTTAGTTAGTTAATTGTTCCCAGGTGTTTTGTGATTGCGTCCTGTCTTGTCTCTGTGTATATATAGCCTGCCTGTCAGTTAGTTACTTGTGGTGTCCTCGTTGGGTCTCCCCTGATGTCTCCTGTGTTGATCATGTCTCCTAAGAGTGAGTTTGCTACCCTGTCAGCTTTTTTTGATTTATTATCATTAAATATCTATTTTTGTATTCCTACCTCCTGTGTACTCTTGTCTGCACCATTGGGTTCATTGATCTGTCTGAAACTCTGATAAGCCGGGCATCAAAGGTAGACAACTTCTGATGTATTGACTCTAGAATAGCCGTGAAACCAGAACAGAAGATGGTTCTGAAATGCTATCTGAGCTACCCGGTCGAAGGCGCTTCGCAATAGGGGTGTTAGCATTAGCAATGTTAGCATTCTTGTTAGCTGAATCGTTAGCCGAATCGCTAGCACCGCCTGATGTAATATTAGCGTTGCTCATGACTAAGCAATGAAAACACTCATCAACAAACAATTCGAGCCCCCTCAAAGTCTCCCCTTCCAGTTTTGTTTTAAGTAATTATGAGAAGGAAAAAAAGTGGTTATTAAATTTTTAGTATTCTCTTAAATGAACTTACATAAAGATATATAGTTTTAATTTAAATAAATATGGACTTACCAATTTATCATAGTACTCACGCACGTTTTTTTTTTAGTTTTCAGCAACAGCTCATTGCACGTCCGCACACCTCAGTTTTTGAAGGCTCTGGGGTTCTCAAATTGATACACCAACAAAGGCTTCAGTTTGCAATCCCCAGAAGCATTCACCCTAAACAGCAAGGTCTAACACTCCGTGCCAACCTTGTGACCTGGTGCTGTTCGTTCGTCTCTACTAATGTAGGTACGGTCGGGCAAACGCTTCCAGAACAGCCCTGTCTCATCGACATTAAACACCTGTTGGGCAGTGTACCCGCCATCTCTGATGACCTGTGCCAATTTGTCTGGGAAGGCCTCAGCTGCCGAGTGGTCACCACTGGTGGCCTCCTCTGTTTAAATGCACACAAACATGACACGGTTAAGCTGTTGTAATACTGTAATAATAGGAAAAATGACCCCAAAATACCGTATGTCGGGGACTACCTATTAAAAAATTAAAAAAGAGAACTTAAACACATGCTGACATTGTATCTTTATGTTGTGAAAGTTGGCTCTCTCCTTGAAGCACTGAAACCAACCTTTGGATACATTGAACTGCTCTGGTCCA
>JBBPBX010015996.1:31294-42252 GCA_038048925.1 Garcialebias charrua | reverse complement strand
AAAATGTGCTTGAAGGAGAGCAATTGGGAGAATGGCCTCCTCGAAATGAACCCGAGTAAAGTTTTATTATTGTAGTTATGTACCAAGTGTGAGATGTCCATATTAAACATGAGCAGTGTGGGTAATACATGTTTTTGGAACCAAACTATCTTAGGCCAAAGACTTCCAATTGATTTCGAATGGTTTCCACAGACCTTAGACTTTCTGTGTTCACCAATTCGGCAAAGGGACCAGCAGAAATGACAACAGTTCAACTCTGTGATAAGTTGGATTTAGTGGTGGAGGAAACCATTATTCTACTGAGGACATCATTGCCCATGTGGGTGGTGACAGTTTAATGGGGAGATGCATGTTTAGGAGGAATGGCATCTCTGATCTGAACCTAAGCAATGTTTTGTTGTTGAACTTCAGTTCTGGTCAGGGTTTGTCTACCACAAACATTATATTAGGACAAAAGTGTGTTCACAAGTACACATGGAACCAGGACACTCTAAGCCACAGATTCATGATTAACTTCAGAAGCAACTCATCTGATTTGCCACCATATGTTCAAGACACTTCAGTGAGGAAAGAACATGAGCCATCATCTGATCACCTTGTGTTGAATTGAATCAAATGGTACGGGAGGATGCCAGGCAGACCTGCTAGACCCACAAGTGTAGTGGAGGTACTGTATAATGGGAGCACCTGGTTGAATAACCTATCAGAAGAATCTTCAACTACCTCAGACAGCTTCAACCACCATCCCAGTGGAGGAAGAGGAAATTTCACTTTGCACAAATGTAATAATTTGGTTTAGTGTGTGGATTTACTGACCTGTACATTTCCAGAGTTTGTGTATACTGAAGCACATTGTTGTATTCTCCAAACAAATTGGAAATGCAGACTGTGAAATTCATCTTTTTAATTTTTTCGTCGGTTTTCTTGTTTCTTATAGGAACCCAAGTGAGATTAGGTACATTTTCAACGCTGGGCTCTGTCAGAAGAGTGACATGTGTGGCATCGCAGTTTGGGGGGATTTGACACATGATGTCTGTAGTGGCAAAGGGAAAACCAAAGTGGTCTGCATGTACAAAAACATTTGTTTGAGTGGTTCCACCTAAATGTCCAACACAGCAGAAAAGGCAGTGGAGTGGCTGGATGGAGTCTCTTCGAAACATGCCAATGATGCGTATGTCGAAACCAGTCACTCTTTGATCCACGAACGCTGAGACCAGTAAATGTTTAGTATTTTTGAGAGGAGTGATGGTCTGGTCAGATATTTTTGATGGGCAAACAGGTGAAGGCCCACGAGGTGTCGGGATTGACCTGTTTGCTTTGGGTGATCTCACATTTAAGATGAGTAGACAAACTAATATAGAGATGGTTATAATAATGAAGACCTTCTTTATGAAGAAATTAGTCTTTCCCATTGCAGAATCCCAACCTGAAGAAGAAAAAAGAACCACAGAGAGACATATATTAGACAGATAATCCAATGTCACAAAACCTGGGGCATATTGCAAGTTCAATATCAATTCAATTAAATTTACAATTTTAAAATTAGCAATTAGATTAGACTAAATTAAACTCACACTTTTGTTGCGCTGGTTACACACAAAATTGTTCACCTTTGTAATCTTTTGATGTAATATTGGCATCAATGAGTTTTCAACTCCCCATCAATTAAAACTAATGAGGCCTCCCAGATGATGGATCAGCATTTTTCAGAAACTTAGAATGGAGGTCTAGTCAATCCTTTACAATTATTTCTTTTAACATGACATGACTTGTGAAGAATCTACAGCAGGGGTGTCAAACTCACTTACAAAATGGGGCAACAGTTAAAACCTTTTTCAAACAAAGGGCCAATTTCAGAAACTACATCAACTCAAATCAGATACCAATCTCTTTTCTAGGTCACAGTTTCCTCAACAAGAATTTGATTGGTCTTTTTTGATGTTCCCTTTCAGTCTGGTCTCTCGGTGCAACATACTTGTTATGGGAATTGCGCCCCCGTGCGATTACATGAAGGAATATACTCACGCCTTTACGGCAGGGGCGTCAACGCCGCGCCAGAGGCCCCGGCCTCTGGGTACTTAAGCGGCTGACGCCCATCCATCTCTTTTTTGCCCTTCACCTCGCTTAAACTGAACTACCTCTTCGCGGGACTTTTCTGTTGCTTCATCGCTCCACTTGAGGTGAGCTTGCTCCCTGCACAGAGCGCACAGAGAATTATTCCTGCTTATTGCTGGACTAGCGAAAGCTAGTCCGGCACATTTTCTTAACCCCAAAGTATTTTCTTCTCTCTCTACAGATTACTTCACTCGACGGCACCAACTACGCCACAAGAAAAAGCTACCTTGCTAACTCCTAGCGAGCTAGCCAGCAAAAGCGACGCGACGGAGGAGACATTTCAAGGAAAAAGAAAAAGGATTCTGGAAGGACTCGCTCGCCTTATCTCGGACATGCCTCTGGAGAAAGGAAAGCGAAAGACAAGACTTCAAAGAAAAACCAGCGGGACGACGAACCCAGCTTTGCGCACCAGTCCCAGCGGATGCTACTTCTCCCTCGCAACGACGGACATCCATGAGGCCTGTCCCATCTGCTTGGGAATGTAGCACGGAAAAACAGCGCTGTATGCGTCAGACTTTTGCCCACACTTCAGCCTGATGCTGGATACGGTGCTGCGGCAACGGGTTGACCTCGTCGCCAAAACCATGGGCGCTTCAGCAGTACCAACGTATGCGGACACCACGGAGCCTCTCACTCCCACGCCGGAGCTCGAGAACATGGCTCTACATGACAGCACACGAGTCGAATGGGGTGACAGCCCTGACGTGCTCGCACCTATGGTGGACTTAACAGTCGAGTTCGACACCCAAGGCATGATGAACGAGGACGAGATCTCGATTTCAGCCTCGGGCGAATTTTCAGCGGAGGACGCAGACGTCGAACTGGAGGATCAGGGAGAAGATCTCTCCCAGACCCAGGTATCTGTGCTCCCAGAAACAGACTTTTCCATCCCTGCTCTGTTCGACCTGTGCCACAGAGCAACGGACGCGTTGCACATCCCATGGCCCGAGCCTCCGCCTCGCCAACAGGTCACGAGGCTGGCAGGAAACTATTTTTACTTGAAGCAGCAAGCCTCCATGAGGCAAAGGATGCCTGTGTTCCTGGACTTCCTCACAGAACTAAATTGCACCTGGGCTCAGCCAAGAGCCCCCATACTCCTTCCCCTCTCACAGTTCCTCGACATCGACGGGATGGATGAGGTGGGAATAGCTAACGTGCCTCAGATTGAGGACACACTAACGTCTCACCTAGCTCCAAAGTCATCCGGGACAAAACCAACTCTCCCTAGTAAGGCTTGTCGAGCTTCAGCGTCTCTACTCGAGAAGTGCTACAGAACTCGGGGACTCGCGACGCGTGCCATGAACGCGTCTGCGTTGATGCAGGCTTACCTAGCGGAAAAACTGCAACAGCTGCATGTAACGACGGACAAGCAGGCTGCCGCCGACTTGCTAGATGAAGCCCGCAGGGTAACAGACTTTGTACTCCGCATGATAGGGACAGCCGCTGTTCATCAAGGCAGAGGCATTGCAGAAGTGGTCATAGCGATGGTGGATGACTTTAACGGATCTCCCTTAGGGACAACGGATCTCCCTTAGGGACAAAAGGTGCCTTTTCTCCACCACTCGATAGAGCCGACGGGATTATTTGGTAAAGCTTTGGAGCGAATTCAGACCAAGCTGGACTAAAGGGGCAGACAGGCCGAAGCTCTCCGGGTGGATATTCCCCGAAAAAGCTTCAACCTCCCAAGGGAGTCTGCTGGAGGCAGACCTGCGTAGCCTCGACACCGCTCGGCAACGCGTGCCCCACCGCAGAAGCGGCCTGCATACAAAGAGGAGCCTTGGCAGAAAACCCCACCGAGCCAACCTCGCATCGAGCACGCATAGAGCAAAAACAGGTTTGTTCCCCACCAGGCGGTCAGACATAGGGCCTCCTTTGCGAACCGGGACACAAGACAGAAATGTGCCTGATAAACCAGGTCCACGTTCCCACATTACACGATCACTTGCCCACGTGGTACTGGGAATGATCCCTTTATGTCCAGACTTTATTTGTAACACGGTACAAAACGCTAGTAAATCTGTTGCATGCACAAATCATGCTCTCCCTGCTGTGAGTGACATAGAATCATGTACGTCATTGCACATAAGCACGAATAAAGCTCAAGCCCCTCTCTGTTTTATTGACTCTCTCAAAAAAAAAAAAACTTCAACAGAACAGGTCCCTCTGGCCTGTCAGCCATCATAAAGGGAGGGGGCCGTTTCCCCCTCCCTCACGGCCCACGGGGTGTTAGCCTAATCAATAAGCCCCAGCAAGGTGCCTCTGGTTCATCTGCAGTAAACGGACACAGAGGCGTCTGCAAGCAGCCCCCACACCCCTCACGGAGACAGGTGAGGGGGGTCACGTGCTCAAGCCCCCGCTCCATTGTGAATAACGGGGCAGCCAATACATTAACCAGGAAAACACGTGATATGTCCGTACCTCAGGGAGGCATGCTGACAGAATCTAATGATAGGAGGGGGGCCACGTCAGATGCCCACAGGTAGACACAAGCTTCACACCTTCACAGTAGCAATTGGGTTCAAGCTGTTGTGCGTGTAAACGAATCAGAGTTGAATCAGATCTCTCTTCCTGTTTTTCGAAGGGGACTAGGCTCTCTATTACAAAATAATCTAAAGTCTGCCAAACTCGAAGAAGCATATCCACGTTCTCACATTACAGATGCACCTTTATTATTAATGAGGGACACGCAATGTCCAAGCAGTGATCAGATAGTACATGACCTTCCTCTCTGTGTTGATCCAGCTCTGCTCTCAATCAAAATTCTCCCAACGGGTGAAACACAGACCCCGGTCGGTTTACCTGGTTCAACGCTCTGTTAAAGCCAAGGACCAGTAAACTGGACCATTCCAGAAAACGGATTGGAGTCAGGAGATCTGCTCGTTTACAAAACTCGCAATCTCCTAGTACCATGACCCCAAACTTGGAGGGGGAAAATAGACAATTCTGTCTAATAAAGATGACAGGTTTCATCTGCCCTCGATTACCTTCAATCAGAGCGGCCTGGTAGCACATTGGCAAAGAGGCCCTCTTCCCAATTTGGTTGACCCCCAGGGGTTCACAACCTCCAAGGCCCTTGGAAGAGAACTGGATGCACCAACTGCTCTTCTTCAGAGCCAAAATATGTCACCAGAAGAGGCAGTCCAGCCGCTTAAGCCAGGAACTGTCAAAAAAATTCAGCTTGTTGGTAGAAAAGAACAAGCTGATGGCGTCAGGCCTGCCGGAAAATGTCTATACGCACAGAAGTGGCGTATTTTTGAAGCCTGGTGCTCAGAAAGAAATATTTCTTATGCATGCGACTTGGCTCAGCTCTTGACCTTCCTTTAGGACTTACTAGAAAAAGGTTGTTCTTACTCAACAATTAAAGTTTTCCTATCAGCTATTTCAGCCTGTCACGAAGGATGGGGACACAGGACATCTGGAGCACATCCAATCATAATAAGATTTATGAAAGGTGTGCTTCGGACTAAATCAACTCAGCGGGATTCTGACCCCTGGTTGGGATCTTGGCCTGGTCTTTGGGGCTCTCTGTGACCTCCCATTCGAGCCACTGAGCGAGGTTAAGATAGATTTGTTATCTTATAAAACCGCTCTACTCCTGGCACTTTGCTCGGTAAAACGCGTGGGCGACCTCCATGCATTGTTTGTACATCCAATGTGTACGAGATTCGCCCCCGACGGGTCAAAGGTCACCTTAAGGCCTAATCCAGCATATACTCCAAAGGTCTTGACTTTGAACCACAGGAGTCTAGACTTTGATCTCTCCTCCTTCCCACCTGCTCCTGTCCTCACTCAGGAACAAGAAAGGCTGAAGGCTCTCTGTCCCGTGAGAGCTTTACGCACTTGCATGCAGAAAACAGCCGAATGAAGAAAAACAGATAAACTGTTTGTGTGCTTTGCAGCACCTGCTACCGGAAAGGCCCTATCAAAACAACGCCTTTCACATTGGGTGACTGAGGCCATAAAAGGGCGTACAGTGGCAAAGGTCAATAGGTACCCTCTGGGGTGCACGCTCACTCCACTCGGGGCTTGGCCACCTCCTGGTCATTATTCAACGGTGTACCAGTTGCAGACATCTGCGTTGCTGCATACTGGAACTCATTAAACACTTTTGTAAAGCATTGCAGTTTGGAGGTTACTGTGTGTGACGTCACTCAGGCTGTCCTTTCAAACACACTGTAGAAAGTAGCCTTGAGATGCCTGCTGGTCAAGGGTAGACGTTCACTCTAGCATGCATTTTACTGAGCATTTCAAGGGCATGAATGGATTACGTTCCCATAGCAAGTATGTTGCACTGAGAGACCAGACTGAAAGAGAACTGAAAATGATGCACCATAACTCATGTTCCCTGAAGGAAGGGAATGAGGTGCAAAATATCTGGCCCTTTTCAATGCTGAAAGCTCGGTGAAGTGCAATTTTGGAGAAAGATGGATGGGTGTCAGCCGCTTAAGTACCCAGAGGGCGGGGCCTCTGGCGCGGCGTTGACACCCCTGCTGTAAAGGCGCGAGTATATTCTTTCAGGTAATCACGCGGGGGCGCAATTCCCATAGCAAGTATGTTGCACCTCGTTCCCTTCCTTCAGGGAACATAGTTATGGTGCATAACTTTCAGTTTTATATCACTGCCAATTTAAAATGTAACCTTTCCATCTTTTATGAATTTCTATCTGTTTATGTCTTGAGGACATAATTTACATTATGCATAAGCAGACTTTCATTAGTGAAGACTTATTTTCCACTATAAACTCCTATGTTGACAGTCCCTTGACTCTGGCTCTAACTTCTTTCTTTCATAAATTTCTGCAGTGACTTTGCAAACGAACATTGTTGCAAACAATTAAAAAACAAGGTTTTTTTTTGTTTGTTTTTACTTTTGTACAAAGCATTTTATGCTGTATGAAAAAAATATTCAGAGGCACCCATTGATAAAGGACCTTCTCTCTTAGAAGAAATAAATATCTTTCTTCTAAAGTCTAGGCATTGTTGGAAATAAAATAATCTTTGATGATAAATGGTGGAAAACAACATTATATGGATTGGTGAATACAAAAGGTTTAATTATGAATTATGTAAAATAGATCATATAAAGATGGCTAGAATTTCTGTTAGATGTGGCCATAACTGGATGAATATATTTTCAAGGACTGCTAACTTTAAAAATCAAACCATGACACTTTATGCTGTAGTGACTTATCTCTAATGAGGCCTTTAATGAGAAACAAAACATCAAAAAGGTTCTTGCTCAGGTAACTGAAGTTAAATTATAACTAATAATAATAATTAATTCAATTTATAACGCACTTTTCATTACTGAAAATCTCAAAGTGCTACACATATATTGAATGCTACACACATTCATAAACCGGTGGCGGCAGACTACCATGCAAGGTGCTTTCCAGTCCTACCGGGAGCAACTCAGGGTTAAGTGTCTTGCCCAAGGACACAACGACACATGGTGCGGGTCCCGGGAGTCGAACCGCCAACTTTCCGATCGGGAGACGACTGCCATTACCACTACACCACGGCCGCCCTTAACTCACATCATATGAGTGTTTGTGGTGTAGTGAACCAGACAGTGTTCTCTGATACACCTTCGTCTCTTTGATATGTCCCAGTGACACCTTTTCACTGATACTTTCAGTAAAAAGACATTAAGACTATTTTATTACATTATTTTGAATCAAAACACAGTAAGTCATAAGAGACTCTCTTATTCCTGTATTTTGTGTTAATGAATAACCTTGTGTTAAGCAAGCATTATTGAATTCAATTTTTGTTAGTCAAAGACTGTTTAATTCAAACTGTTTAATATGGTAACCCAATGTTATTTCAAAATGATTGTCACTTCTTCATATGATTAATCAAATGGTGAAAGTGAATTAATATGTCAGACTGAACTCCTCAGTTTTGTTAGAAGTTAGAACACAATTAATCAGTTGTTTTATGAAGCTGGCTCCAGTCTAATCCGTTTCTCTCTCTCTTCATTCTAAACTTCTCTGTTCTAAAAAACAATCGGGGAAGAACAAGTCTGATCACAGATCCTTTCTTAAAGTTCTAAGCTGTTGCTGGAACTGCCAGTTTGCTGAGGTCCTCAAGCCATGAGGTTCCCCAAAGAGCTGAATGAACACCAGTCACATGCTAAGGACACGTCATTCAGTTAAAAGATTTACAACATCCCTGTTATAAATCCATTTCATGCTGTAAAAAGCTTTATTTTAATGAAATTCCATCAAGGAAGCTTTTATCTTGAAAAGCCAACCGGAACTGAGGTCGTTACTTCGGTGAGGTGGAAGCCGTCTTGTGAGCGAGCCGTTGCAAAAATGGACGCCGGTCGCCTGTAAACCGTAGCACGAACGGACAGTTCGTGCATGTGAGGTTGGGACAAGTTTACCGAAGGAGAGACCAAGAATCTTCGCACAGGTAAAACGTCGATGTCCATTTGACCGAGTCGAGCAGAAGCCGCCGAGGAACTGCCATGTTTCTGGTTAAAACACATCAAGATAATGCCTCTCCTCATTCTCCATCTTCTTTAATCCTCCATTTTCTCTTCTATGAAACTTTCTTATTTTAAGTAACTAAACTTTAAGTTATTGTGCCAGCAGAGATACAAGTTAATAACACCTATAACTTGTGTTCTGTTGTCCCTATGAAATTACGGACGCATGTTTCATCTATGCTGAAGTAAGTTATAGGAAATTTCGATCGATCCAAACATGTACACATGTGTGATGTAATTTATAATTATGTTAAATAAATTGTCCAGTCCTACTATACCAACATAAGTTTAACGTTTCCTGTGAATTACATCTGGTCTAGTCACAGAATTATTGATATTGATCTAAAAAGAGAGAACTCGTGAATATTGATGATAAAAATCTACTCAAATCTTTCATCTGGAATATTGTACAGTCAGTAAAACTGACTAGTATTATATCCCTACAGTGGGGATCATAAAATAATTAACAATGAGTAAAAGAGTAGCTTAATAGGCCAGAGCGACCCTGGCTCTTAGTGGAGGAATCTAAAAACCTGATAATGTGCTGAATTACAGAGGGAATAATCAAGATTTTCACAGCCTTTGTGAGATTATATGTAGCTTGGCATTGATTATGTGTCATGTACTCAGTGGAAGGAGATGACAGCTAATGTGTGCCTAATATATGGAACAAGGACTTCAGAGTCTGTAAGGTGTTTATTGTACAGGAATTGAAAACAGGAAATGTCAGTTGGTGGAGAAAACGGTCTATAAATGTGGGAACAGACTGAGACACGTCAGAATTGTACAGAGGGTCCCTCAATGTCAGGTAATATGAATATTTATACAATTCTCTCTTGTTCACACATTTTGAAGTCTGTAAAAATAATGATGTTTAACTCTGGTATAAACGTGTGTTCCTCCCGAGCAAACAACACGGACAGGCGAAGAGGAGATGAGACATTTGTTTCCCTTTACGTCATACTGAAATTTAAAGAAAATCCTACAATTTAGTAGAGTTTAGTTTGGGGTAAATTGTACCATTAGAAGGGTTTTTATTCACCAAGAGTCATGTAGTAATTAACAAACTAGAACTGCAGCTAAAACATTAATTTACATGGAATATATAGAACATGATTTACTTTTCATAACTACAACACACTGCTATCAAGTAATTCAATAAACCTTACCAAAAATTACTAAAATTGTCTGTGCCATTTTCATGTGAACTAAACTGAGTAATAACTGAGTGAATCATAGGATTTGCAACATTGTAGCATTTTAACTGACACTTTTAGCAACCAATTCCAGAAGTGTTGCCAGATATAGAATTAATCATCTCATAGTTTCAGGGTTCATCCAATAGACAACTTTTTTTTTTAATTTACAAAAGTAAGTATAGAATAGATTTGGCATTTCAGTGCATTCAAATTTTAAAATGTATATTTTTTTCCATTTAAACACCCACATAATCATCAGACAAACCGCCGCTCTCCTGGACACATTCTCCATTCACAACATACTTCCTCTTACACCTCCCGCCTCCCACACCCACCCTGTTGGTACTGAAAGTTCTCCCACTCCTTGACTGTACAACAAAGAGCACCCACACTCAGTGCATAAAAGAGTTTACATGAAAATACCACAACTTTAAAGCAACAGCACAGAATTTCACCATTTCCTATCTGGAAACAGAGTCCTTACTCGTCAGTAGAAAAGATGAGGCAACGTTTTCTGTAAAGTCGACTGGTGCAACTGGTGCAATATGGTCACTGTAATAAAGTTTGTTTTTACCATGGTCTCTGTTTTCTAAGGTGTTCTTTCAACCACAGGAAGGACGTAGTTTATATGTAGGAGATGTTTAACTCCAGGTTTAAGAAAAAAATGTTAAGTTAATTTACCTGTTAGTTAATTGTTTACCTTCACCTCTAGGATCTTAATCTTTGACCCTGGAACACATTGTCCTGCACGTTTTACCAGATGTATCACATTCCTGCAGAACTCCATGACTCACTGGTTTCAGCGTGGACACATTTTGCTTGATTTATCAACATTCCTGCAGAACTCCATGACACACGATTGAAGTAACTCACTAGTTTCATTAATGTCAGAAAACAGACATGTCAGAAAAATGCACATCATCATACCAATACCAAATAAATAAATAAATTGTATCAAACCCTAAAAGAACAGCTTGTCAACTAATTATGCAAAAAGTTTGCAAAGACATAACTGCAGATTATCTCTTAAAAAAGGTATTTAATTTTTAAATTGAGAAGTATATGGGCACTCATTGACGACTAATGTTACTAAAAGTGATGAAAAAGCTTTTAACACTAAAATATATTGAGAATACAGTACACACACACACA
>JBBPBX010015996.1:3353-31226 GCA_038048925.1 Garcialebias charrua | reverse complement strand
CACACACACACACACACACACACACACACATATGAGAGTTCAACAGAAAAATAAGACATTTGTTGGCCTATTCGTGTATTTTTTTAAGCTTTATAATAAACTTACTGAAGCTGCAGGTGTTCAGTGCTCCTTTCATGGTTGAAGTGGGGTTTTTTTTTAAATAGATTTTCTCCTTCGCCCACATTAATAATAATAATAAAAATAATAAAATAATTACAGTGTCCGTCAATGTGTTCTTTAAGGTTGTCCTAATGTTACCGCTCTGGTTTGACCTCTTCAGAAGCTGCTTTCCTTTATGTAAAAAAAACAAAACAACTCCATATGGAAATCCTTGTCAGTTTAAGATAAGTACAAGCTCAGTCCAGCCTTGTTGGAACAACCCCTTCACACGTCTGTGAAAACAACAACCAATAGGATCAAAGCTTCATTTCTCTCCACCCTCATTTGTCTGCAATGTGTGAAAATGTCCACACTTTCACAACTAAACAGGGCTGAGAGTTCTACTGGACTCTTTAATTTTACCAACTTGATCATTTATTCCTTAAAGACATCTATCTGCTGCTCAAATCATCCAAATGTAGGGCTTGACAAACTCTCTCTGCCAAGACATGAATTAGACAAAGCAGAAAGAACCAAACTGCTGTTACAAGACCAAGTCTTGCCAGAAAAAAAAGTAATTATACATACACACACACAATGTATGTGTGTGTGTACACACACACACACACACACAGAGAGATCAGATCATGGAAGGAGAGATTAGTGCAACACTTGTATTTCATTGTTGCATATAAGACAGTGATGGGATGCTTTAAAAAGACACTGAGGACATCTAGAGGGAATGAGGGTGAACTGAAGTTATAAACCAGAGAAAATAAATTATTTTAAAGTGATCCAGAATGAAAAGGAGCACAACCTTTTGTGTATTTGATAGCAGAACAATAATTTTAACATTTCATGAACAGAAAAATTACCACTTTACTTGAAATTCATGGTGCTTTTCCTTCAATATATTTCTGATGTGAGGCCCAGGTTATTGAAACTTGGTGCTTTACCATATTTTAACTATATAAAATAACCAACCACATCTCTAAACTGTTGGGAAGTTTGTTAGATGTTGTAATTTTCTTATGTTATTTGCAGTTGTTTTACCTGAGTCAGATGTACTTCAGTTAGATGGTTCTGCTCTATGGATGTCTTCAGGTATCTGCTCCTGTGTTTTCTCTGCACGACTCAGCTGCTTCTCATCTGCCCAAATTACTCACCTGTTTCAGATGCATGCTCAATAATCCAGGTAGAAAAATCTAAAAAAAAAAAAAGTTTTGTCCTATGGACGTTCAGAAAACAAAACAAACAAACAAAAAAAAAAGTAGAAACGTTTCATCTTTTGTCCGAAAGACTTCTTCAGTCTGAGGTTCTGTATTCAGCTCAGTCTTATAAATAGCACCTTCTCATACTGGATCAACCAGTTTGTTGCTGACAGCCAAAACCAGCTGCTCACATGAGGACCATCAGCCTAACTATGAGATTTACTGTAGGAGTGACAGATAGCTTCAAGGTGGAGGTGGGATTGCATCAGTGATCAGCTCTGAGCCCCTTCTTGTTTGATTTGGTGATGGACCGACTAAAAGATGAGGTCAAGCAGGAATCCCCATGGACTACGATGTTTGCAGAAGACATATATGATCCGTGGTGAGAACAGGTGGAAGAGAACTTGGAGAGGTGGAGGTATTCACTTGAAAGAAGAGGAATGATACTCAGCCGTAGTAAGACAGAGTACATGTGTGAATGAGAGTGTGGAACAGTGATGCTACAAGGAGCAGAGGTGACAAAGGTGCAGGACTTCAATTACTTGGCGTCCACTATCCTGGAAAATGGGAAATGTGGTAAAGAAGTGAAAAAGAGAGTCCAGGCAGGATGGAGTGTATGAAGAAAAGTTACAGGAGTGATTTGTGACAAAAAGGTGTCAGCAAAGGTCAAAGGAAAAGTTTACAAGACAGTGGTGAGACCAGCTGTGTTGTATGGTCTGGAGACAGTAGCATTGACAAAAAGATAGGAGAAATACTGGAAGTAATGCCTGGTCCTCACTAAACGCATCAAAAAGGTCCCAACGCACCGTGTTTGCTGCTTGTCAACAGATGTCTGTTTCCACTGCAGACGCGCAGTGGGAGCAGCGTCTGGCTCCCTTCCTGGTCAGATAGTGTTGTTTTACTGTGCACCGAGCAGATAAAATCAGCCTCACGGGAGCCTCGTTACTATTTGAGTGGGTTTTCTACGAGCCGAACTGCAGCTCCAAAAGTCTTTGTTGAGATTAATGCTACATCCTCACCAAACGCTTTTCGCGCAGCCGAAGCAGCCACTTTACATTGAAAGTCTATGTGGCCGCGCATCTTGGAGCAGCAGCGGGGCGTGACGTGGCGCGTCTTCAGCATTTCAAGCAGCACAGCAGCACTCGGCAGTCCCTTTTCACGCACGCGCGAAGCCGAGCAGCAGAAGCAAGAATATTCTTGCTTCTGCTGCTCGCTGCGTTGCAGCAACCAATCGGGAGAGACTCTGCTATGTGAGGACGCAACGACGACGGGACTTTCTGTGGACGAAAACAGCCTCCGGTAGGAAATCTGGCATTTTTAAAGTTGCTGCTGTCCACTCGAGCGTTCATCACCCCAAACATTAAAAAAACGTTTTAATCTCAACAAAGACTTTTGGAGCTGCAGTTTGGCTTGTAGAAAAACCACTCAAATAGTAACGAGGCTCCCGTGAAGCTGATTTTATCTGCTCGGTGCACAGAAAAACAACACATAGCTGACCGGGAAGGGAGCCAGACGCTGCTCCCAATGCGCATCTGCAGTGGAAACAGACATCTGTTAAAAAGCAGCAAACACGGTGCGTTGGGAGCTTTTTGATGCGTTTAGTGAGGACCAGGCATAAAACGTTTTTTTTTTTTTATGTTTAGGGTGATGAACGCTCGAGTGGACAGCAGCAACTTTAAAAATGCCAGATTTACTACCGGAGGCTGTTTTCGTCCACAGAAAGTCCCGTCGTTGTTGCGTCCTCACATAGCAGAGTCTCTCCCGATTGGTTGCTGCGACGCAGCGAGCAACAGAAGCAAGAATATTCTTGCTTCTGCTGCTCGGCTGCTCGGCTTCGCGTGTGCGTGAAAAGGCACTGCCGGGTGCTGCTGCGCTGCTTGAAATGCTGAAGATGCGCCGCGTCACGCCCCGTTGCTCCAAGATGCGCGGCCACATAGACTTTCAATGTAAAGTGGCTGCTTTGGCTGCGCGAAAAGCGTTTGGTGAGGATGTAGCATAACAGAAATGAAGATGCTGAGGTTCTTCTTAGGAGTGACAAGGATGGATAAGATCAGGAATGAGATAATCAGAGGTACAGCACATGTTGAACAACTGGGAGATAAAGTTAGGGAGGCCAGACTGAGATGGTTTGGACATGTCCAGAGGAGGGACAGTGGGTATATTGGTAGAAGAATGTTAGAAATGTAGCTGCCAGGAAAAAGACAAAGAGGGAGGCCAAAGAGGAGATACTGTATATGGATGCAATTAGAGAGGACATGAAGGTAGTTGGAGTGAAAACAGAGGATGCAGAGGACAGAGTTAGGTGGAAGAGGATGACTCGCTGTGGCGACCCCTGAAAAGGGAAAAGCCAAAAGAAGAAGAGGAATCAGCCTAATGATGGTTTGTTAGCACCCTGATGGTTATTTGCTATTCACAAGGGGCTGAGTGATACTAGCAATAACAGCATTGTAAGAGGGGGACAGATGAACACGGAAGCCTCCACCTTTGTTTAATGATGGACGGTTTCTTTTCACAAAGATGGCCTCCTTTACTCCTCTCTCAAACCATCGTTCCTCTATCAAGGATGTGAACATCTTCATCCCTGAAAGAGTGACCGCTGGCCTGGAGATGAGTGTAGACCTCAGAATCCTGACCTGATGATGTATATCTTCTGTGTTGGGCCATCCTTTTGGCCAGTGGCTGTTTAGTTTATCCGATATAAGACTGATCACTGCCCTCCTGACACTGAACAGCATACACAATATTACTCTGTTTGTGCCGGGGGACTGGATCTTTGGGATGAACCAGTCTTTGCCGTAATGTATTTTGGGGTTTAAAAGCAACTGAGACATTGGGCCTCATGCACGAACATGTTCGTATTTTTATCCTAAATTTCTCTTACTTTTGTTTGTACGAACATGCCACGTCAGATTCAACAAACTCTTCTATCCTTAGGAAAAGTGTGTAAATGAGCTGCGTACAATGTGTGAACATATGGGATGAACGTACAATGTGTGAATATATGGGATGTTTGCTTATCTGAATAATCAGCGAGGTAATCACAAGGTGCGTGACACGCCCTCACTGCAGCCTACCTGCTAACAGGGTCTATTGAACCGGTCCCGGAGTTTGGGTATTACCTTGAACTACGTGGGACAGCTTCCGACTGAAGGCTGTCGATGGGAGAATTCATCTGGACTATTCACCTCCTAGCTTCCATAAGCCACACCCCTTTTTCACCTTGCCCCTCCCTCCACCTCAGCAGCTGGGGACCGGAGGGTTTAGTACAAGGCAACTCATGTTAACGGAGGCTTCTCCCGTGTTTAAGCTCGCTATTGTTACTGATCCAGTTAATTTTAGGATCCAGGAGATCGGATCCTGGGGTATTGTTTTTATATTAAACCTTAGATGCTAATGCTTAACCTTTCAAAACCTCCTAATATTTGATGTTATCATTGTGAACCAAACTTACATTTCCATGGACAAGTGGATGATGAATAAAAGTCAAGAATTTTACGTTTTGTTTATTTTAATCAATTATTTTGCAGGGAAGGATCAGCGTTTACAGCACAACAGTACAATTAATTATTATGATTATAAGTAAAATAAAAGTATTAATTCACCAAACAATCTTTAGACTCGATGTTAAGTTGCTCGATCTGCACAGAGTCCTTAAGGAGGTTCTTTTCTGGAGTCCAGGCTGGAGAGGCTCGGAGGGTCGTCTCATTGATGTCACACAGTTAACACTTCCAATACCCATCCAGTCTTATGGACCAGAATTAGAGCGCTTAATCATAAGAAACTTCCTCATCCAGCTTTATGAGCTAGAGGTTAGAGTACACTCACTCATTTCCATCTCATCTGATTTTAAGAATCAGAGTTAGAGTGGTCTTTTGCAAACACACGTCTCTCCTGACCTTAAGGATCAGGGTTTAGAGTTTTACTTAAAGTCTTACCCAGTGGAGGTATCTCTCCAGAGCCTTCCGGATTATCAAGCAACCTCGAGCAATTAATTCTCTAAGATAATTGAATTGTCTATTTGCTTCCGCTCTATCCGCATTTAATTTAATTTGATTTAAATCTAGCTGAAGCCAGGATTCAGTAAGGTGTCTTGCAGTCATCCCTTTTCATTCCTCAAAGTCCCTCGGGGACCGAGAGGGAATACCTGAAGCAGTCGCCTTCAGTCCCTGAGGACTGAGACTCACCTCTGACTCCCTGCTGGTCCGATCTGAAGAAACAAGTTTTGCTTCGTCCTGGCTGTCTGGGTAAAAACTGTCCAGTCTTTCCTCAAAGCTTAAAAATGAAAGAAAAGAAGTCTCTCCCCAGGACGCTTGCTTCCTCCTGTCAGCACGGAGTCGATCTGAACCACGCTTTGGGGCTTCAGTGGAGCAGGTCAGCTCCAGTTACTCGATGTCTGATGTACAGCTCCTCGACCGCATCATGACAACTTCGGACAGCCTGACAGCTGGACTGCCTCGTCCTGTCGCAACAGGGTGGTAAAATAGAAATCTTAGTCCCGCCTCCTCCCTGGGAGGAGGGGGATAGCTTGTCTATGATTGGTTAAGTCTGCTTGCTTTGTCAGTTTCCAGGCAAACTTGTTGCTCTGTTCTATTTCTGCTTGAAGCTACATGATCCCTTATTAGGAAATGAATTTGCTCTTTTTGCTCGAGGCTGGATGATTCACCAGGGCGGAGGTTGACACAACTCTGGTCAGTTAGTTACATCACTTTTTCCAGTAAAGTGTTTGCAAGTTATACTTTTCAACATGTGTGTTTTGCAAGAAACCACTTTTGTCCCAAAACCATCTTTGACACATAGTAACACATCATTACAATTGCTATTATAAAAACGATTAACTTTTTATCATAACAACATCATATTAAATGATTATATTGGTTAGAACCATTTCTCACTTGATTATTTTCAGTCAAAACACATATACCATGATTATTGGTTAAAATCATATATCTCATGATTATACTGATTAAAACATGTTAATATTAAAACCAATTACGGTTAAACCAGGTTCAGATAAAAACATTTCAAAGTTAGAACAAGTCTTTTACATCAGGTTTTTTCCCTTCTGCCCTCTGTTTAGTTCAAGAATGTTCGTGTGTGAATTTGAGAGTGGCTGCTTGCTTTTGGGAAGTGACTTTCTTCATGACTTTCACAACTCTTTAACGGTTAAATTTTTAAGACATAGTTAACTTCTCTTATTTATCTTAGCTTTATAACTACAATTTCTTTTATTCAGATTTTATAGGCTTTTCTAATGTTTAAAACAATTATTCTTTTCTGCTCCCTTTGCCGTTCTCCTCCTGTGCTCTGCCTGTCTGTGTGAGCGTGCGTCTGGGTGAGTGTGTGTGTGTGTGTTTGTGTGAGTCTGAGTGGTGCGCTCCTGCAGAACTCTGTGCTCACAGTCTGAACAGACGAGATTACTGAGGTTGCATAATAGACAAGTCCGGACAAGTCCTAGACAAGACCAGACATGTTTCTACCTCGACAACTGTTATTAATATATTTTTGCACTACTTTCCATAAGCTTTCCTGTACTGATTAATTTTTGTTGGTTTTGAATCCATAATAAACTCACTCTTCTCGACAGTATGATGGATTCCACCTGTTCTATCAACCTGCGCGTGCACGCGGAGAGGTTATTTACATAATTCCCACCCCTCAAAACACCATATAAGGCTACGTTTCCTGCCTCTGACAGCAGGACGTGTTCGTTCATAAAATGACAGCAAAGAGTAAAAAGATTAACTTTACGGGTGTGGAGATTGAAGTTCTGCTCTCCGAGATCGAGAAAAGAAAATCTGTCCTTTTTAGCAGCGTCACTCATGGGATAAGGGATCAGCTAAAGCCAAAGAATGTTTGTTTATAATAAACGTGGACCTTAAAATATACACACGTCCTGGTGGCGCAACTGGGAACGCATTGCGCTGTTAGGTGCTCCTAACCTTATCTAGACCTCGTGGGTTCGATTCCCACAAGGTATGACTATTTTTTTTTCCTTCTTTCTTTAGATTATTTATTCATTCCAGATTAAAAAGACTTTATGCTTTATTTCTTGTTGTATTGTAAATAGTTTTCTTGTGTTTTTTAAATCTGGAATGAATAAAAAGCAGAAGAAAAAAAAAACTTTGTCCCATGTGGGAATTGAACCCATAAGGTTCGGAACGGAAAAAAACGCTCATCTCATTGAGCTATCGGAGCTCTATGCCTGCAACAGTAGGAGATCAAGCTAAAGTCTGCATTACCGAGACAAATTAAACTTAATTAATTCATAATTTAAGGTGGTTTTAGTTTGAGATCTTCATATTAATATTGTAGTGTTAGGAAACGGCATTGATAACAAATTGATTTTAATTTAAATATTTTAATCCGTTAGTCATTATTACATTTAAAATTATAATTCGACTTCGAACAGAATAACCTATTGTCAAAAACAATTGTGGTGCGTGATTTTTTTAAACTCAGGATATTTTCTAAATAACGAAATATGAAGTTATTAGTGAAGAAATTCCATCTGGATAACAGCAGACTGTCTGCTCGTAAAATATAAGACAGGTCCGGACCACACGTAAATTTTGTTCGTATCTGAAAAAAATCTTAGGATACGAAAACATTCTTGAATGCCACAAATGATCCTAAATCACTCGTACGCACACTTTAAGAATGAATTTGTGCGTATGAACGGTTCGTGCATGAGGCCCAATATGTTTAGAAAATAAATGTCTCAGTTTCTCTGAAAATCCTGCAACATACGGAATGACCACTGGTCTGGGTTTGGGTTCCTTCTTTTCACCTGGCTGGCTGGAGTCCTGTTTGGGTTTCTTCTCTGCTTTCAGGAAGGCCCAGTTAGGATATCCACATTTCTCTAGAGCCTGTCTTGTGTGTGATTTCTCCTTCTGTCTGGCTCCTGAGTTAGTGGGGAGCTGTCTGCTCTGTGATACAGAGTCCTGATGACTCCTAACTTGTGCTCCAGAGGGTGATGGGAGTCAAACTGTAAATACTGGTCTGTGTGGGTGGGTTTGCGGTACACCTCAGTTTCCAAATGTCCTCCATCAGAAACTGAGACCTTACAGTCCAAGAAAGCCAGCCTGCCACCTTTTACATCTTCTCGTGTGAACTTGATATATTTATCCACAGAGTTGATGTGATCAGTGAAATGTTGGACTTCCTGAGATTTAACTTTTACCCAGGTGTCATCAACATATCTGAACCAATGACTTGGTGGTGTCCCTTAAAATGATGTCAAGGCTGTCTTTTCTACCTCCTCCATGTACAGGTTGGCAACAATAGGAGAAACTGGAGACCCCATAGCACACCCATGTTTCTGCCTATAATATTGCTCCCCATATGTGAAGTAAGTAAGTAAGTAAGTTTTATTTATATAGCACATTTCACAGACATGAGAGTCACAAAGTGCTTCACAAAAGGAAAATAAAATCATAAAATCACAGAAAAATAAAATCATAAAATCACAGAGATACCATACAAAAGGTAAAACATAACAAGCTCTAAAAACAGTGTACAAAGCTAACCAAACGCCTGTCTGAAGAGATGAGTCTTAAGACTGTTTTTTAAATGCAGCTGTTGACTCGGAGCAGCGTATTGTTATAGGGAGAGTGTTCCAGATCCTCGGAGCCACCACTTGAAATGCTCTATCCCCACGAGTTTTAAAATGAGTTCTCAGAACTGTCAGCAGTAGCTTATTGGAAGACCTCAGAGTTTTAGATGGACAAAGAGGCTTCAAAAGGTCCAATAAATATTTAGGAGCCTCACCATGTAGTGCTTTAAAAGTTAATAATACAATTTTAAAATGTGCCCTAAAATAAATTGGGAGCCAGTGTAGTGAGACCAGAACCGGAGTGATATGAGCTGTTCTGGGGGTTCTAGTCAAAAGCCTGGCTGCAGCGTTTTGCACAGATTGAAGGGAAGCTATGGAGGATTTACTAATCCCCACTAAAAGGCTGTTACAATAGTCTAGGCGAGAAGAAATAAATGCATGGACAATCATTTCTAATTCCTTTTGTGATACAATAGCTCGTAGCTTAGAAATATTCCGTAAATGATAAAAACAGTTTCGAAATAACAATTTGCAATGATTGTCCATTGACAGAGAGCTGTCAAAGAGAACACCCAGATATCTGAGGCTATTTTTGTTTGCAAGGTTTAGGAACCCAAGATGCTTCTTAATTTCCATGATTTTATCATCCGGAGCAACGATAAGCGTTTCAGTCTCGTTAGCATTTAGCTGCAGGTGGTTATCATTAAGCCATATCTTAATGGCTGATAGGCAGTTACTGAGTTCAGTCAATTTATAGAATTCAGACAGTCGAAATGAACAATATAATTGAATGTCATCAGCGTACTGTACACAGTAGGTTGACTGCAGGCACAGTTTCAAGTGTTGACACAGCTACTCTGTGGAAAGTGTTGCCCTGCTGCTCAAATTGGCGAGAGAGCCTTGACATCTTTTTCAGGGATACCAACAACTCATTGGTTCAGGTATGTTGATGACACCTGGGTTAAAATTAAATATCAGGAAGTCCAAAATTTTACTGATCACATCAACTATGTGGATAAATATATAAAGTTCACACAAAAAGATGTAAAAGATGGCAGGCTGGCTTTCTTGGACTGTGAGATCTCAGTTTCCGATGGAGGACATATTTATAAGACGGAGCTGAATACAGCATCTCAGACTGAAGAAGTCTTTTGGAGGAAAGACGAAACGTTTCTAAAATTTTAATATATATTTTTGTTTTGTTTTGTTTTTTGAATGTCCAAAGGACCTGACAACTTTTTTTGATTTTTCTACCTGGATTATTGAGCATGCATCATGATATGGGGTCTCCAGTTTCTCCTATTGTTGCCAACCTGTACATGGAGGAGGTAGAAAAGAGTGCCTTGGCGTCCTTTTCAGGGAGACCACCAAGTCATTGGTTCAGGTAAGTTGATGACACCTGGATTAAAATTAAATCTCAGGAAGTCCATCATTTCACTGATCACATCAACTCTGTGTGGATAAATATATCAAGTTCACAAGAGATGGTGTAAAAAATGGCAGGCTGGCTTTCTTGGACTGTGATGTCTCAGTTTCAGATGGAGGACATTTGCAAACTGAGCCGTACCGCAACCCCACCCACACAGACCAGTATTTACAGTTTGACTCCCATCACCTTCTGGAGCATAAGTTAGGAGTCATCAGGACTCTGTATCACAGAGCAGACAGCGTCCCCACTAACTCTGGAGCCAGACAGAAGGAGAAATCACACACAAAACAGGCTCTAGAGAAATGTGGATATCCTAACTGGGCCTTCCTGAAAGCAGAGAAGAAACCCAAACAGGACTCCATCCAGCCATCAGGTGAAAAGGAGAAACCCAGACCAGTGTTCTTTCCGTATGTTTATGTTTATTAAATTTGTTCATTTTTTTTACAAAAGAAACAGTACAAGACAATCTCATAAATGATTATGTACAAAATATAAAAAATGAAAGGTAGCAGAAAGAAGAATAAATCTTATTATATCTGCCCCTTACTTCCAACAATCAGATTAAACAACAATAATCAACCATGTAAACAATAATAATCTTCAACCAACTTTTTCCAACAATCAGATTAAACAATAATAATATTCAACCAACAGTACAAAATAACTAACTCTTTCTAATTTTCTAATTAATACAATACACATTACGCTATTTCATATATATTTTTTTAACACATTTGTTTTGATCATTTTCTTAAATGTAAACATTGGGCCTCATGCAAGAACCGTTCGTACGCACAGATTTGTTCTTAAACTGTGCATATGTGTGATTTAGGAGCATTTGTGGCATTCAACAATGTTTTCGTATTCTAAGATTTTTTTCAGATAACTAACAAAATTTACGTGTGGTCCAGACCTGTCGTATATTTTACGAGCAGTCAGTCTGCTGTTATCCAGACGGATTTTCTCCACTAATAACTTTATACTTCGTTATTTAGAAAATATTTTGGGTTTAAAAAAATCACGCACCATAATTATTCTTGACAATAGGTTATTCTGTTTGAATTAGAATTATAATTTTAAGTTTAATTTGTCTGGTGTGTCGCAGGCTTCGGTGAGTCGTGCGCTCCCCTTGGTCATCAAAGCCCTCCTCAAATTAACACCCTGTCAGCCCGTGTGCTGACAGTGGTTCTGACAGCGGTTCTGACGGGACTGAGGGGAGACTGGAGCTGACGGAGGAGGCTGCGCGCCCTTGCGCTCCTGTTGCTGGGAGCGTGGAAGTCACACGCCCCGGCGCACCTGCCGTGAAGGGGGAGGAAGTCTGCAGCTCCAGTGTTTTGTGCGCTCCTGCCATGAAGAAGGAGGAAGACTGCAGCTCCAGTGTATGAGGAAATGATTCCTTCGGCAGTTATTAATCTTTCCCACAAAACACTGGAGCTACAGACTTCCTCCCCCTTCACGGCAGGTGCGCCGGGGCGTGTGACTTCCACGCTCCCAGCAACAGGAGCGCAAGGGCGCGCAACAAAAACTGAGGAGTGATTGAAAACAGAAAGAAACATGACAGGCGCAGAGCCTGACAGGCTCAGAGCATGACACACCCAGGTACATAAAATTCCCATACACCGCCGCAGAACAAGTACAAATTAAGACTGATTTTCATGCTATTGCTGGACAGCCAAACACCATCGGAGCAATAGACTGTACACACATACGGATCAAAGCACCTTCACCTGACGCATTCCCATTCCTCAATCGGAAGCAATACCACTCCATAAATGTCCAAATTATATCTGATTCGAAATATAACCTGCTAAATGTGGTTGCGCGATGGCCAGGAGGAGCGCATGACTCATTTGTGCTGCAAAACAGTGCTGTTGGCACGCGTCTTGCGCAAGGTGCGCATGGAGATGGCTGGCTTGTTGGTAACTTTTTAATTTGTAATTGAGGATTTGGAATTATTCTCTGATCATTTACCTATAACTCACTATTTTCCACAGGTGATCGAGGCTATGCATTAGCCCCATGGCTTATGACACCTCTAAACAGCCCTCAGACAAGACAGGAGCGCTTGTGTAATAAGCTGCATACACGCACTCGTGCTGTAGTTGAGCGCACAGTTGGAGTTTTGACATGACATTTATTTTTCCATCCATCTCGGTAACGCAGACTTTTCCTTGACCTCGTCCTGTTGCAGTCAGCACCGTGCTGCGGCGAGACGTTTTTTTGAAGCCATTTTCAGATCAAACCATTTTTTCTTGATTTCTGATACTGTACAACCCACGGGAGACACAACATTAACAGCAGTAGTTATTTCATGCCATTCTTTGGCTTTTCGCTGTCATTTTATGAACGGACACTTCCTACTCTCTGAGGTAGGAAACGTAGCCTTATATGGTGTTTTGAGGGGTGGGAATTATGTAAATGACCTCTCCGTGTGCACGAGCAGGTGGATAGAACAGGTGCAATTCATTATATTTACGCAGCTCATTTACACACTTTTCCTGAGGATAGAAGAGTTTGTTAGGCGGATAGGTGCAGCGTCCGCAGTGAAGCGAGCGCTGTACCAGTCTGTCGTGGTGAAGAGAGAGCGGAGTCGAAAGGCAAAGCTCTCAATTTACCGATCGATCTACGTCCCCACCCTCATCTATGGTCATGAGCTTTGGGTTGTGACCAAAAGAACGAGATCTCGGATACAAGCGGCTGAAATGAGTTTTCTCCGCAGGGTGTCTGGACTCTCCCTTAGAGATAGGGTGAGAAGCTCAGTCATCCGGGAGGGACTCGGAGTAGAGCCGTGCTTCTCCACATCGAGAGGAGCCAGTTGAGGTGGCTCGGGCATCTGGTTAGGATGCCTCCTGGACGCCTCCCTGGGGAGGTGTTCCGGGCATGTCCCACCAGGAGGAGGCCCAGAGGAAGACCCAGGACACGCTGGAGGGACTATGTTTCTTGGCTGGCCTGGGAACACCTTGGGATTCCCCCAGAGGAGCTGCTCCATGTGGCAAGGTAGAGGGAAGTCTGGGCCTCCCTACTTAGGCTGCTACCCTCGCGACCCGACCCCGGATAAGTGGACGAAAATGGATGGATGGATGGATAGAAGAGTTTGTTGAATCTGATGTGGCATGATCGTACGAACGCTTCGTACGAACAAAAGTAAGAGAAATTTAGGATAAAAATACGAACATGTTCTTGCATGAGGCCCATTGACTTGGCATTTTTAACTACATTCTCCAAGTCATTCCATAATCTAATTCCCTGGATTGAGTATGAGATCTAGTATGAGATCTAGTATGTTGATCTAGTATGTTGAGATCTAGTATGTTGCGGGAGTTTCAGAGAAACAGCTACGTTTATTTTCTAAACATAACGTCCCAATGGCTTTTAAACCCCAAAATACATTACTGCAAAGACTGGTTCATCCCAAAGACTCAATCCCCCAGCACAAACAGAGTAATATTGTGTATGCTGTTCAGTGTCAGGAGGGCAGTGATCAGTCTTATATCGGATAAACTAAACAGCCACTGGCCAAAAGGATGAACCAGCACAGAAGATCAACATCATCAGGCCAGGATTCTGAGGTCTACACTCATCTCCAGGCCAGCGGTCACTTGTTCAGGGATGAAGATGTTCACATCCTTGATAGAGAGGAACAATGGTTTGAGAGAGGATTAAAGAGGCCATCTTTTTGAAAAGAAACCGCCCATCATTAAACAGAGGTGGAGGCCTCCGGGTTCAACTGTCCCCCTCTTATAATGCTGTGATTGCTAGTATCACTCAGCCCTCTGTGAATAGCGAACAACCATCAGGGTGCTAACAATTCATCATTAGGCTGATGCTCCTCCTTGATCATGTGAACAGCTGGTTTTGGCTGTCAGCAGCAAACTGGTTGATTCACTACAAGAAGATTCTATTTATAAGACTGAGCTGAATACAGCATCTCAGTCTAAAGAAGTATTTCGGAGGAAAGACTAAATGTTTCTACAATTTGTTTTGTTTTGTTTATTTGAATGTACAGAGGACCAGACTTCACTTTTTTATTCCAATTCCAATTCCAAAAAAATTTATTCATTTCATTTAAAATACAATTTTGTTTTTTTACAATAAAACACAAATAATACACAAATCAAAATGAAAAGAAGAAGCAGAAGAAGAATAAATCTTATGATGTCTGCTCCTTTTTATCCTTAAAATATTTTTAAACAAAATATAATATAAAATAAAAGCAATATTAGATGCTCACCTGTTTCTTGTTCCATTAACCAGCCCTCCCTGCCAAATGATCATTTCATATTTTAAGTGTTCCGTTTCATAACAGTGTGATGCTTAGTTAGGTGCTTTTTCTCTATTGTTTCAGTCTTCTTTGTTATACAAGCTGGGTTCTTTTCATTCCACATCAGTCTTTTGTTTAATAAAAGTTTGATGTTTTATTTAGCTCTCATTTAACATCCATTTTAACACTTTTGGTCTTAGGAGACTTTAAAAGGAGTTATTTTCTAGATTTACTTTCCATCAGGAGATCCACAGAATACATTATAGTATCTGTCATTGTTGAGCAATTGATCTGCTCTTCTGATCACATGTCATACTGGATGACAACCATATTTACTGTGAATAAATACATTCTCATTATTTAAACATACATTTAAAATAATTCAAACTATGGAAAAAAATACTTGAAATTGACACATTTACAAATGTATTTGATGTATATATAAATAATAATAATTGTCACAAAATATCATCACTGTATGTTTCCATACAAGACAAAATTAGTCTCTGCATTCAACCCATCCACCACCAGGTGGTGCAATGGGCCGTTATTGGAAGGGCCTTGTGGAAAATTTGGGGTTGATGTGTGCTGCCCAGAGACACCACAAGGTATGCAGTGACAGGGGATCGAACCTGGGTCTTTCAGGTCCCAAGCCATAAAACCAGCAAACCAAAACTTTCCCACATTACAAGTTCTACCAGAGACCTGGAAGCTTGATGGTTATTTCAGAATCTTAGTGGTTTCTAGGACTGTGCTATTCTGGACAGAGATCTTTGAGGTTGTTCCTTCGATCGGTCTTGGAATTGCTCTAAAGGGTCATAACACTGAGTGATCTGATGATCACTAGCACCACAGAGTCCATGACTCTCCTCAACTTCTAAATGATCATTGGTGCTCTTCAGGATGCCTCTTTCCAAACCTAGAATAATCCTTAAAGCTCCACTGACATAATTTTTTAACTTTCCATAAAATGGCACAACAAATATATATATTAAGATTGACCTCTGATCGTTTTTGCTAAAACAATGTGAAATTAATTAAAATTCCTCTCAAAAACAGTTTAAAATTAGCGCCTTTTTTTTCACACGATAAATACGGGGTTTCCCGTCGCGCGATTATGACGTCACTCCCAGACTCGCGTCAACTGCGCTCCTTGTTTACAATGGACAAGATACAAACGCGATCCGTCCAATTTAGCCATTTAAAACTTTATATTTTAGCGGTTTGTCTTCAGAGAAGCCAAAGTTATTTCCAGTAAACAGCAGGTTATAATTTTTTTTCAGCTCCTGCTGGTTTTTGGAGACTTTTCACTTCAGGAAGTGCAGCAGCTCTGTGAGGACTTACAGCAGCTGATAGTTGAGAGTCAGAAGGAATTCTACATGTACATCGTTTTCACAGCACTGAAATGGTAATATATTAGTTAATGTTTCTAATAATTATTCAACATTAATTTATAGTTTAAAAAATTAGTCCCTTTTAAAATATCTGTTAAATATATTATTCTTTTATTTTATTTTGTTTGTGTTTTCAGGTTTCCAGGTCTCCAGTCCATCACCTGAGGCTCTTCCTGTTGAACCACTAGTAACCCAGACTTTCACATCACAGCAGGTAAGATTGCATCAACAAAAAGAATAGTACTCAACAATATTCTTTGATGTAAATCTGTTGATTTTCTGTGGTTCTGATGAGGGAAGTGACAAAGTGGATGCAGCATTCAGCCCATAATGGACCCAGATGTCCCCTGCGTCCAGACCTACAACACCTGGACATCCAGGAGCGTGCACGAGGAGGTGGTGGAGTCTGAAGACATTAGTTTGACCCATTGTCTTAATATACAGTATACTGCATATAATATATACTGTGTGTGTCTGTGTGTTTTATCATCAATTCACAGAAATGTCTTCACCTGAAGAGTGGACCCAGGTGGAGGAGAACAAACCTTGATATTGTTAAACAACAGATGGAGACATCTTCAGGATCTGTAGAACATCAGGACTGATGCTGCAGAAAGCTACGTTTGTGCATCAAGACATCAAAATATGCAGAAATACTACAACTGGCCAGAGCATTGAGATGAAAATGAATCAATGAATTTAATATTTTTTCTGACTGTTCAAATGAACATATTGTTTGAAAAAAAAGGATAACAATGAACCAAGTGTTTCTGTAGTTATGTGTAAATAAAGTTACAGTAGTACACTATATTATCTGTTAGTGTTGAGTTATTCTTTGTGAGAATATTTGTGTATCTGTTTTAATTTCATTCGTTCATCTACAACTCACAGCTCGTACTTTAGTAAAAACAAAATTGGTGAATGTTGAAAAAAACATTTTATTAAAATAAAACCATCCCATATTATCAAATAAATGAAAACCTCTGGGGAAACATTAATATGAACAGATTATCAAAAAAAATTGAGTTTAAAAAATATCAGCAAGTGGTGTTTGACTTCATCAGCTCTGTAAAAATGACTCCAACACCTCCTCGTCCACCCTCCTGTCCAGGTGTTGTAGGTCTGGACGCAGGGGACATCTGTCTAGTTTCTCCTCATCCTGCTGCTTGTACACTTCTTCAGACTCCACCACCTCCTCGTGCACGCTCCTGGATGTCCAGGTGTTGTAGGTCTGGACGCAGGGGACATCTGGGTCCATTATGGGCTGAATGCTGCATCCACTTTGTCACTTCCCTCATCAGAACCACAGAAAATCAACAGATTTACATCAAAGAATATTGTTGAGTACTATTCTTTTTGTTGATGCAATCTTACCTGCTGTGATGTGAAAGTCTGGGTTACTAGTGGTTCAACAGGAAGAGCCTCAGGTGATGGACTGGAGACCTGGAAACCTGAAAACACAAACAAAATAAAATAAAAGAATAATATATTTAACAGATATTTTAAAAGGGACTAATTTTTTAAACTATAAATTAATGTTGAATAATTATTAGAAACATTAACTAATATATTACCATTTCAGTGCTGTGAAAACGATGTACATGTAGAATTCCTTCTGACTCTCAACTATCAGCTGCTGTGTAAGTCCTCACAGAGCTGCTGCACTTCCTGAAGTGAAAAGTCTCCAAAAACCAGCAGGAGCTGAAAAAAAATTATAACCTGCTGTTTACTGGAAATAACTTTGGCTTCTCTGAAGACAAACCGCTAAAATATAAAGTTTTAAATGGCTAAATTGGACGGATCGCGTTTGTATCTTGTCCATTGTAAACAAGGAGCGCAGTTGACGCGAGTCTGGGAGTGACGTCATAATCGCGCGACGGGAAACCCCGTATTTATCGTGTGAAAAAAAAGGCGCTAATTTTAAACTGTTTTTGAGAGGAATTTTAATTAATTTCACATTGTTTTAGCAAAAACGATCAGAGGTCAATCTTAATATATATATATATATATATATATATATATATATATATATATATATATATATATATATATATATATATATATATATATATGTTGTGCCATTTTATGGAAAGTTAAAAGATGATGTCAGTGGAGCTTTAAATGGAGCATGAAGCATTTTAGTGAAAAGGCCTTTCTTTGAAACCTGTTCCATTTCGACTTGCATTATATATCATCAATTGACAATGTGTATCTTGCTTGGGACTATTTTGATAATAGTTTCATTCATTTAATTGATAAACATGATACATTTTGCCAGTTCAAAATAAAGGGTCGAGAAAGCCCCTGGTTTACGTCTGAGTTATCTGATCTCTTGCACAGGAAGAATCAGTTATGGACAACAGCAAGACAGTCTGGTTCAGACACTCATTGGTTTGAAATTTCGGCAATTACAGAATCACTGTACAGCTTCCATTAAAGATGCAAAAATTATTACTGTGTAAGCTAACATTGATGATTACTAAGTAACGGTTTTAGCTAACCAGGTTGTAACATTACACACATTTATGAACAAACAGTTGCATTTTTATGATTTAGCAGTCAGACAACTTTTCACTCCTCAGACGACAGTAGGTCAGAAACAAGCGAACACCTGGTCAAGACGGAAGATTTATTCAGGCCTGGACCAGACTGTCAAAAATCAGACATTTTGTGGAGAATGTCTGGAGACACAACTATAACCAGGACCAGCAGCAGCGTGTGTGTAGGCAAGGCAGTTTTTTTGCTTTTCTTTGCGTTTTATTTAACCCGCTCACTTGTTTTTGAAATGTCCTTCATGACTGCCCTGTTTTAGTGAGCAAAGAATACATTTGCAACAGCCATTCACTTTCATTGCCGCCGGGTACCCACCGAACGTGTTTCGGGCAGCGGAAGCGGCCGGTTTACAATGAAAGTCTATGCTGAGGTGCGTTGAGGCGCGGCGAATCGTGAAGTGGCACGTTTTGAGCTTTTCAAGCGGCGCAGCAGTTCTTTTCCGCGCACGTGATGTGTCCGAAGCAGCCGACGCAGACGTTCAAATATTTGAACTTTCGACGCTTGACGCGTCGCAGCAACAAATCGGGAGAGACTCTGCTATGTGATGACGCAACGACGACGAGACTTTTTTTGGACTTTTTAAACTTACCACAACGAGCCTCCAGCCTCCGGTAAGAAACTTGGCATTTTTACAGTTGCCGCTATCCACTCGAGCGTACGATCATCCAAAACATAAAAAAAAACATTTTAATGTCAACAAAGACTTTTGGAGCTGCAGCTCGGCTTGTAGAAAACCCACTCAAGTAGTAACGAGGCTCATGTACAGCTGATTTTATCTGCCCGGTGTACAAGAAACAACCGGAAAAGGAGCCAGATGCTCCTCCCACTGTGCGTCATCAGACGCGTCTTCAGTGTGAACAGATTCTGGTGACAAGCGGCCAAAAGGGGGCGGCAAGAGCGTTTCTGATGCTCCAGAAGCGTTTGGAGGGTACCTGACAATATTCTCTCGTATAAAATGTTTTAACATTTTATGAGAGAATATTGTGTTAAATTTGAGCTAAAGTGTTCAAACACACTCTTTAAAGAAAATGTTTGGAATGTTTTATTCCCTGTTTAGCTAATTTCCAACAAATTACCCACAGCCTTTTTAGAATGAAATTAATGCAGTGTAAATTCTGTAAATTCACCCACGCCACTGAAGCTGAACTGCTGAAACACCATCTTCATCACATAGGTACTCACTGGCCGTGCATTAAGAGTGCTTATGCATTTTTGGAGCGGTGGCCTTCATTGCTTTGTGAGGCAGAGGTAAGGAGCTGAACAAGAGCTCATAGTCTCTGATAAAAATGAAATGGCAGTATTGAAAGTTTATAATGTTTATTTCATTTACAAATCAGTTTGATTTATTATTTATAGTATTTTAAACAGATCAAGGAAGAGTTCCATCATATCACCAACAATAACCTGATGGACAACTTCAGAGCAGGCCTTAATAAGCACACACCCAGACTCCTCAGACTCTATCAGACCAGAAAGACAGCTTTCCTTCCAGGGCTGGATCTGCTCCATTGCAGACTAGATGAATAGGTGAAATATAGATGCAGCCATGTCATTATTTGGGGCTGTATAGCCTTAGTGAGAAATTTTATTTGGGTTTTCATAACCTTACAGTAATAAGATAAGAGTCAACAGATTTGACACCAAGTGGGACCCGCTTCATCTAACAAGCTCCACACCAGACGCTGAGTGGACTGTGGACCAGAACCGAGTCGATGAGGATGATGTCGGACTTCAGTCTGTGATAAACAGCTGATTTAGGCTACAGCAGGTAAATCAACGTTCTTAATACAGTATAATGTTTGCTTGTGCTTACTTTGATCACACAATGAACTGAGTTTGTATTTTTTTTTTTTTTTTTTGCGAGGTCGAGCAACTGTCCTTCCAACAGGTGGACCGGTTCTGATGTGGTCCAGTATCCAGGATGAAAACAGAGCAGAGTCCAGTTCATTAACGTACAGTTACAGTTCAGTTAACATGTTTTAATAGTGTTCAGTAAAATTATCAGTGTTTGTGTGACATGCAGTTTGTGGTGTTAAATAAATAAATAATAAACCTGGTGTCTTCATTTTCAACTTTACACGCAGCACGTTACGCATTGTTTAAATGACGTAACAAGTCCAGATAGATTAATTTAGCTCAGATAACTTTATAAATCTCCCACGCCAACATAAACACTGTTTATTATTGTTAAACTTATTATTTAGCACATATTGTGCAGCGTGACACGTGAAATGTTCGCCTGCCTGTTCACCTGGCTGTCTGCGCGTGCATGCTGCGCACATGTAGGTCAAACAAAAGCTCAGCGGGAGATGTTTATGTTATCAACCGGGGTAAGCAAAAAAACTCCACTGTGAGAGCTGGGTTCAGAAACCATCGGATTCAAAGATGGGGGCCACTGGTGTTTAAATGATGAGCAGAAACGCAGGGAGAAAGGAGCGGTTTCACTCAAAATACGCGCCGTGTAAACTGTCCTTTAATGTGGATGTTCTTAAGTACAGTATACAGTTATCCTATTCTTTGTCATTTATACAGAAGAAACAATTTGGATTTGTGCTTTAATTTAAACTTTATAACATAAATTCCTGTTTGAACTGGACTTGTTCTAGTTTTAGTAGGTCTACCTCTTTAGATGGCTTGCAAGTATTGCTCAAGTCCTCATATTGACGTCTTCATATCACTAACCATAAACATTGAAGTAGGCTTTGAAGAAGTTGTGTCAAAATATTCTGCATCTTTCAACCTAATACTGTACTCAGTAATGATCTTGTACTTTAACCACTTCCTGGGCCTTCCCCTGTCTTATAATTTTGTTGAGCAGTTGTGTATCATACTGGTTTTGTACCCGTTTAGGTCAGGTTTATGCTCCATGTGTTTTCTTTGTGTTTACAGATCATCGAAACATCTCATTCAAAAAACAAGGAGTGTAAACAAAAGTAAAAAAATAAATAAAAAAACATTTTGAATATAGATGTTGCGTTGGTGATAATATGCTCCACTCATTAGCTATGGTTGCTGTATTTACCATACCCATACCATACCATTTTATTTATAGGGCACTTAAAACAGCAACAAGGCCAACCAAAGTACTGTACAAACAGGCAACACATAGGTAACATACAAAATGAAGTAAAAATAAAAACAGAATATAGATATAAAATTGTTGCAGATAATAAATAAAATCATTGCAGATAATATAATGACCAAACACAGATCATCTGGTGTTGAAAGCAACAGGATAGTAGTGGGTCTTTAAACGGGATTTGAAAACCGAGAGGGAGGGGGCCTGTCTGATGAGCAGAGGTAACTCATTCCAAAGTCTTGGGCCTGTTACAGAGTAGGCCCTGTCACCTCTGTGCTTAGGACGAGTTCCTGGAACTGAGGAGAACTGGTCTACTGACCTCAGAGAACGTGGTGAGGCATACGGCTATAGCAAATCAAAGAGATAGGCGGGGGCGAGACTGTTCAGCGATTTGTGGACACAGGAGAATTTTGAACTGAATTCGAAGATGAACCAGTAGTCAGTGCAGGGAGGCCAAGACAGGTGTAATGTGCTCTCTTTTGCCTGTACTGGTTAAAAATTGGGCTGCTACGTTCTGGACCAGTTGTTGTCGTGCACTGGTGGTCTGACTGATTCCAAACAGGAATGAATTGCAGTAATCAAGCCTAGATGTAATAAATTTGTGTATTACTATCTCCAGGTTATTTTTGGATCAAATGGGCTCCAGCTTAGACAGTCGCTTCAGCTGGGAAAAAAAAAAAACAGGATTTCACGATCATGTTTACATGACTGTTGAGTTTCATGGAAGGATCCATTAAACTCCCAGATTTGTGACTGTTTTTTCTGACAGGGCTAGAGCATAAAGGTCAATGGAGTGGTTTGTGATTGTGTTGTTGGGAGGGAACAACATGGCTTTAGACTTCTTTCCATTGAACTTTAAGAAATTTAAATCCATCTAAATCCATCCAGTCCCTGATGTCAGCCAGGTAGTCGAGCAAAGGTTGAATAGAGCATGTACCATTGTGTGGGGAAGTAAATTTGACGGTCATCAGCATAAAAGTGAAAAGGTATGTTGTGTTTCCAGAAAATAGCACCAAGTGGCGGCAGTTATAAAGAGAATAGGAGAGGAGGATGGAGCCCTGCCAAACCTTCCATTTAAGTGATGTTGCTACAGAAATAAAATCTTTGATGGAAACACAAAAGGATTTGCCAGCAAGGTAGGATCTGAACCAATTGAGGGCTGACCCTGTGATACACACCCATTGCTCCAACCTAGCAATGAGGATCTCATGGTAGATGGTGTCAAAAGCAGATATAAGGTCCAATTGGACAAGCAGCACAGAATCACCAGTGTCTGTGGATAAGAAGATGTCATTAAAAACCTTTAGTAGGGCAGTTTCAGTGCTGTGGAAATGTTTAAAGCCAGATTGGAATAACTCAAGGATAGCGTGGTCCTCCACGAAACACATCAACTGGGACTCGAATACCGGTATTTTTTTCCAGAAGTTTAAAAACAAATGGGGGTCTGGAGACAGGCCTGAAGTTGGACACAACTGAGGTGTCAAGTTTTTTTTTTTTTTCCAGGAGAAGTTGAATAGCAGCATGTTTAAAGGTTTTTGGGACCATGCCAGTGGATGAACTGCTATTCACAATAGCAAGAATGGAAGGACCTAGAGTAGGAAAAACCTCCTTTTGTAGCCGAGGGGGGACTACATCAAAGGGGGAACCAAATGGTTTCAAGCTGCACATGACCTGCTCTAGACAATACATAGAGATTGGTTCAAAATGGTCAAATACAGTTACAGATTGAGGTGGGATGGATGGATCATGAGTTGGAGAAATGAGAGCCCGGGTGGTCGTAATTTTTTCTATAAATTAATGTAGGAAGTTCTCACACAGTTCTATCGAGGCTTCCAGAGGTCATGGTTCAGTGAAGTGGAGAACAGAGTTTAGGGTAGAGAAACTAACTTGTGGGTTGTGAGAGTTTGAGGCAATGATAGAGAAATATTGAGATTTAGCAGTTTTCACAGAATTCTGATAATGGCGCAAACTCTCTTAGTTTTTCAAAAGAGACTTGCAATCTGTCTTTTCTCCATTTGCACTCCACCCTCCTGCACTGCTGCCTATCGGCCTTGGTGACATCATTCAGCCAAGGTTCTGTTCTGAGTTTTGATATTCTAGTTTACATGATCCAGAGCCTTTAAGCAGACAGAGTTGAACTGTGATGTCAGCTCCTCAGTGGTTGAGAGAAACATTGGGGGCTGAATTATCATTTCAGATTATAAACATCTGTGAAACTTGTAGCAGTGAAATGGTTAATGGCCCGGCTGCGACGTGCAGGAATGTATGGCTTAGGAGTTAGATGGGGGAGGGTGAACTCAAACCAGAATGGCATGTGGTCTGAAAACACTGTCACAGATTTCAAGATTAGTAACAGTCACATTGTAGGATGAGTGGTGGCCGAGGGTAGGGATCCTGGCAATTGATCCTTAGCTACTGAAGCTGGCTTTTGGGACGTGGAATGTCACCTCTCTGGTGGGGAATGAGCTTGAGCTAGTGTTTGAGGTTGAGAGGTTCCAGCAATAAATAGACAGACTAACCTCAACACATGGCTATGGAACCAGTTTCCTTGAGAGTGGTTGGACACTCTTCCACTCTGGAGTTGCCCAAGGCGAGAGGTGCCGAGCAAGTGTGGGCTTACTTATTGCCTCCCTCATTCTTGGTGACTGTACATTGGGGTTAACCCAGGTAAATGAGAAGCCTCCCTCTGCCTACATATGGGGGGGACATGTTCTGACTGTTGTTTGTACCTATGTGCCAAACAGCAGCTCAAATTACCCACCCTTTTTGGAGTCCTAGGTGGGGGGTACTGAAGAGTGCACCTCCTGGGGACTCCCTTGTTGTACTGGGGGACTTCAACTTTCATGTGGGCAATGGCAGTAAGACCTGGAGGGGTACGGTTGGGAGGAACATCTAATAGTGTTCTGTTATTGGATTTCTGTGCTCGTCATGGATTGTCCATAACAAACACCACGTTTAAGAATAAGGGTGTCCATATTTGCTCTTGGCACCAGGACACCCTGGATCACGTTCAATGATTGACTTTGTTGTCATTTCATCTGATCTGCGGCCACGTCTTGGACACTCGGGTGAAGAGCAAGGCGGAGCTTTCAACTGATCACTCACTGGTGGCGAGTTGGCTCCGATGGTGGGGAAGGACGCCGGTAAGACCTGGCAGTCCTAAACGTGTTGTGAGGGTCTGCTGTGAATGTCTGGCAGAGTCTACCATGAGACAGAGCTGTAACTCTTACCTCCAGAAGAGCTTCAAACACGTTCTGAGGAAGGCGGGATGCATCGAGTCCAAGTGGACCATGTTCCGTGCCTCTATTGCAGAGGCAGCTTATCAGAAATGTGGCTGCAAGGTTGTTGGTGCTTGTTACGGAGGTAACCCTCAAACCTGGTGGTTTACACCGGCAGTGAGTGATGCTTTCAGGCCGAAGAATGAGTCCTATCAGGCCTTTTAGGCCTGTGGGACCCCGGAAGCAGCTGATGGATACCAGCAGTCCAAGTGGCATGCGGCTCGGGTGGTCGCCGAGGCAAAAACTTAGGTGTGGGAGGAGTTCAGAGAGGCCATGGAGTGACTTTCATATGGTCTCGAGGCGATTCTGGTCCACCATCTGGCATCTCGGGGGGGGAGGGGGGAGTGGTATGCCACTAACACAATTTATAATGCAGGTGGTCTGCTGCTGACCTCAACTCGGGATGTTGTGGAGAGGTGGACAGAATACGTTGAAGACCTCCTCGATCCCACAGCACATCTTCCATTGAAGAAGCGGATACTGGGAACTTTGGGTCGGGCTCTCCAATCTATGGTGCTGAGGTCACAGAGGTGGTTAAAAAACTCCTCGGAGGAAAGGCCCCAGGGATGGATGAGATTCATCCAAAGTTCCCTAAAGCTCTGGAAGGTGTGGGGTTGTTAGCTTACACGACTCTGCAATATTGCGTGGATATCGGGGGCAATTCCACTGGATTGGCAGACTAGAGTGGTGGTCTCCCTATTCAAAAAGGGGGACCATAGAGTGTCTTCCCACTACAGAGGGATCACGTTCTTAAGCCTCCCTGGTAAGGTCTATTCAAGGGTTCTGGAGAGGAGGGTCCATTGGAAAGTTAAACCTCGGATTCAAGGGGACCAGTGTGGTTTTTATCTTGGTCGTGAAACACTGGATCAGCTTTACACCCTCAGCAGGGTACTGGAGGGTGCGGGGAGTTTGTCCAACCAATCTATATCTGCTTTGTGGACTTGGTGAAGGCATTCGACCACGTCCCTCGGGGAGCCCTGTAGGGGGTACTCCGGGAGTATGGGGTACCAGGCCCTTGAAACGGGCCGTTAGGTCCCTGTACGACCAGTGTCAGAGCTTGGTCTGCATTGCTGGCAGTAAGTCGGGCTCATTCCCAGTGAGAGTTGGACTCCCCCAAGGTGGCCTTTTGTCACAGATTCTGTTCATAACTTATGGACATAATTTCTAGGTGCAACCAAGTGTTGAAGGGATCAGTTTTGTTGGCCTTAGGCTCACTTATCTGTTTTTTGCAGATGATATGGTCTTACTGGCTTCATCAGGTTGTGATCTACAGCTTTCGCTGGAGCCGTTTGCAACAGAGTGTGACACAGCAAGGATGAGGATCAGTTCCTCCAAATCCGAGGCCATGTTCGTGTGCCAGAAAAGGGTGGAGTGCTTTCTGGGTCCTTGAGAATGTCCTGCCCCAAATAGAGGAATTTAAGTATCTTGGGGTCTTGTTAACAAATGAGGTAAACATTAGCGCGAGATCGATAGGTGCAGCGTCGGCAGTGAAGCGAGCACTGTACCAGTCTGCTGTGGTGTAGAGAGTGACGAGTCAAAAGGTGAAGCTCTCTGCTGGTCGATCTAAGTTCCAACCCTTATCTATGGTCATAGGCTTTGACCAAAAGAACGAGATCATGGATACAGGCAGGTGAAATGAATTTTCTCTGCAGGGTGTCTGGGCTCTCACTTAGATATAAGGTAAGAAGCTTAGTCATCTGTGAGGGACTCAGCCTAGATCTAAAAAAGCTAAATCTGGTCCTCTGGACATTCAAAAAACAAAACAAAGCAAGCATGTTTTGTTTTTTGAATGTCCAAAAGGACCAGACTTAGCTTTATTAGATTTTTCTACCAGGATTATTGAGCATGCATCAGGGGACTCAGACTAGAGCTGCTGCTTCTTCACATCAAGAGGAGCCAGTTGAGGTGGCCTGTCCCTGGTGAGGTTATCTAGACACGTCCAATGGGAGGAGACCCTGAGGAAGACCCAGGACATGCTGGAGGGACTATGTTTCTTGGCTGGCCTGGGAATGCCTTGGGATTCCCCTGGAGGAGCTGACCCAAGTGGCTGGGGAGAGGGAAGTCTGGGCCTCCGTACTTAGGCTGCTACCCCCGCAACCCGACCCCGGATAAGCAGAGGGAAAAAATGGATAGATGGATGGAATACGAAAGTAAATACTATCTTTTGAGTAATTATGAAAAACTAATTGGTGTTGAGAATTCCATGATGGTACATTAGATTTTTTTTAAAGTAAATACAGCTTACTTTTGACTTGGCAAAAGTCATGATTCACAGTTGTATTATGTACAATTTCAAGTACTTCCTTCGTTAGATAAAGTGGAGAAAGTAAGAAATTGTTGCTGCAATGTTATAATTTAAGTTACAACTCATAATTAAGCTGAGTAATCAGGATTTATAGTTTTCAGAATCTATAATTTTTGATACCTGCAAACTACAATAAGAGTTGGATAAACATGGAATTCATAATTTGTACAACATAAACTTTTAAGTTACTGCTACTTTCATGTGAATTAGAAAACTCAGGGTTCAAAGTTCTAACAACCTAAAACTTTAAGTCTCTACAACTTTTGGTTGAGTTACAAAAATGTAGAAATCAAAGTTTAGCAAACTTAAAAGCAAAAAACAGTTGAGTTTAAGTGCAAAACTTTAAAATGCGTTGAAGTTTGTTGCCTTAGAATTTTGAGTTCTGACAACCTTTTTTATTTATTTAACAGTGCAGTTATAGTGAGGTTCCTACACCTTTTCTGTTTTGGCCATTCTTTTTCCTTCAGCTTTTCCCTCTTGAGGGGTCGCCACAACGAGTCTTACTCCTCCACCTCACTCTGTCCTCTGCATCCTCTGCCCTCACTCCCAAATACCTCCATGTCCTCTCTAACAGCATCCATATATATCTTCTTTGGCCCTTCTCTTTGTCTTTTTCCTGGCAGCTGCATTTCTAACATCCTTCTAACAATATACCCACTGTCCCTCCTCTGGACATGTCCAAATCATCTCAGTCTGGCCTCCCTAACCATCT
>JBBPBX010015995.1:0-28415 GCA_038048925.1 Garcialebias charrua | reverse complement strand
TGTCTGAGTGTTGAGGTGATACCCAACAGATTTACTTTTACAAGCAGAGCATTATGACTGGCCTCAATGCTCCACTTGATGTATAAATAAAACTTTATTAGAATATGACTTTATTTGAATTTGACTGAGGAAGTCTTTCGGACGAAAGACGAAACGTTTCTACAATTTTATTTTGCTTTGTTTTGTTTTGTTTTTTTGAATGTCCAGAGGACCAGACTTAGCTTGTTTAGCTTTTTCTACCTGGATTATGCATTATGCATGCATCAGGGTATTTATTAGAATTTGCTTTGGGTTTGTTTAAGATGCAATGGACACTGGGATGAAAAGACAAAGAAGAAAATAAAGCTAGACAAGTGAGAGAAGGGGTAAAAGAGAAAGAAGGTGATAGGAGTAGAGGGGAGAGAGGTATAAAGAGAACACAAATCAACATCATTGAAGTCTGCCTCTAGACCTGCAGAAAGAAAAAGAGACAAAACCGAGAAACCACAACAGCAAAACAACATATACGGTATAATGATACTTCTAACATCATTAGAAAGTATTTTATACGGTACATGGTGATACAAGGTGTATTAGATGTAAGCTCCAAATAAGCTCCATATTTAGTGTCCACCACAACACAACTGAGTGTGTATCTGATACACACACCTGAATCCAAACACCTGTGTGAGCATGCTTGTCACTATAAGATTTCTCCATAAGAATGTTCAATAGTGGATGTGGGGACCCACAGACCCGCCCCCACAGGACACGATGGTAACACAGGGAGGACCAGAGCCACAGACACACAAGCCGTTTTCGCACTGAACAGCCCTCCTCGGCCCAGCTCGTCCCGGGTTGGCCCTGAGCTCAGCCTGGCCTGCCCCCGCTCATTTTGCATTGTGCGGAGAGCCGCCTTGAAGTGGGTGGGAAGTTCAAGGCGGCTCTCCGCACAAGGCGGGGAGTTCAAGGCAGCTCCAATTGTTTTATCCAATTGAAAAAAAAAAAGGATTTCGTGTTAACCACAGGCATAACACAAACTGAAAGTTATGCACCATAACTCATGTTCCCTGAAGGAAGGGAACGAGGTGCAACATACTTGCTATGGGAATTGTGCCCCCACGTGATTACCTGAAGGAATACATTCACGCCTTTTACGACAGGGGGCGTCACCCCGCGTCAGAGGTACCGCCCTTTAGGTACTTAAGCGACTGACGCCCCTCCAACTTTCTCCAAAATTGCACTTCACCGAGCTTTCAGCATTGAAAAGGGCCAGATATGTTGCACCTCGTTCCCTTCCTTCAGGGAACATGAGTTATGGTGCATAACTTTCAGTTCCCTTTCAGTTGGTCTCTCGGTGCAACATACTTGCTATGGGAACGTAATCCATTCACGCCCTTGAAATGCTCAGTAAAATGCCTGCTAGTGTGAACGTCTGCCTTTGACCAGTAGGCATCTCAAAGCTACTTTCTATTGTGTATTAGAAAGAACAGCCTGAGTGACATCACACGCAGTAACATCCAAACTGTAGTACTTTGCAAAAGTGTTTAATGAGCTCCAGTTCGCAGCAGCGCAAATGTCTGCAACTGGCACGCCCTTGAACAGTGACCACGAAGTGGCCAAGCCCCTAGTTGAGTGAGCGTGCACTCCAGGGGGCACCTGTTGACCTTTGCTACTGTACGCCCTTTTAATGGCCTCTGTCACCCAATGTGAGAGGCGCTGTCTTGATAGGGCCTTTCCTGTAGCAGGTGGAGCAAAGCAGACGAACAGTTGGTTTGTTTCCCTCCATTTGGCTGTTCTCTGTATGTAAGTGCATAAAGCTCTCACAGGACAGAGGGCCTTTAGTCTCTCCTGTTCCTGAGTAAGGAAAGGGGCAGGTGGGAAGGAGGAGAAGGTCAAAGTCTCAGACTCTTATGGTTCAAGGTCAAGACCTTGGGGGTATAAACGGGATTAGGCCTCAGGGTGACCTTTGACCCGTCAGGGGTGAATATGGTACATAACGGATGTACAGATAGAGCGTGGAGGTCACCGACGCGTTTCGCCGAGCACAGAGCCAGGAGAAGAGCAGTTTTATAAGATAGAAGATCTATCTTAATGTCGCTCATAGGCTCGAATGGCAGGTCACAAAGAGCCCACAAGACCAGGCCAAGATCCCAACCAGGGGTCAAGGTCCTGCTGGGTGGCTTGGTTCGAAGCACACCTTTCATATATCTCATTATGATTGGATGTGCTCCAGGAGTCCTGTGTCCTCAGCCCTCGTGACAAGCAGAGATAGCTGCAAGGAACACTTTAATCGTTGAATAAGAACGACCCTTTTCCAGTAAAACTTGAAGGAAGGTTAGGAGCTGAGCCAGGTCGCAAGCATAAGGAATGATATTTCTTTCTGAGCACCAGGCTTCAAAAATGCGCCACTTCTGTGTGTATAAAGACCGTGTTGACCCAGCATGGGCATTCTGTATGTTTTTCACCACGTTCTCCGGTAGGCCCGAAGCCATCAGCCTGTCCTTTTTAGCTAACAGGCTGGAATTAGTTCCAGTCCCTGGCCTAAGCGGCTGGACTGCAGCTTCCTGTGTGAGCCTTTGAGGGTCAACCAGGTTGGGGAGCGGGCCTCCACGTTGGTATGTTAACAGACTGCACTGATCGAGTTTTGTTGAAGACAGATGAAGTCTATTAATTTTATTAGATCGAGTTGGAGCAAGGAACTTGTTATTTCCCTCCAAAACAGGATTTATTGGATTGAGGAGCTGCGGTTTTTGTAAACGGGCAGACCTCCTGACTCCCATTGGTATCTCACCCAGTGGGATAATGTTATGTGGGAGCAAGTCTGATGCAGCTTTGTGAGGGAAGTCACGTGCTGCTCGTTCACCGCTTGGGCATTGTGTGTCCTTCATGAATAATAAAGGGGCAGCTGCAACGTGTGAACGTGGAGATGGTCCTTTGTGACCGGCAGACTTAAGATCATTTGTTGATAAGGAGCCCAGTTTCCTTGCAAAATCAGGAAGAGAAATCTGGTTCGACTCCGATCTGTCTACACACATAGTAACATGATCACAGCTACTGTTATGATGGTGTGAAATTTGTGGCCGCCTTGGGGCATCCGTCGTGACTCCCCCATCCTTAGAATCTGTTGACGCGTTCTCCTATGGTGCAAACATGTCACGTGTTCATCTGGTTAGTGTATTGACGGGCCCCTCGTTCACCATGGAGTGGGGGCTGGAACACGTGTCTGCTCTCACCTGTCTTCATAAAAGGTGAAGGGTCTGTTCGCAGACGCCTCTGGGTCTGTCCTCTAGAGACAGATCCTGAGACACCCTGCTGGGGTTTATTGAATAGACTAACACCCCATGAGCCGTGAGGGAGGGGGATGTACCCCCTCCCCCCTTATGACGGCTGACAGGCCAGAGAGGCCCGTACTATTGAAATTATTTGTGTTGGTGTTGTTGTTGTTGTTTTTTTGAGTCAATAAAACAGGGATGTACTGTTTTATGAGCTTTATTCGTGCTTATGTGCAACGACATACATGATTTGATGTCACTCACAGCAGGGAGAGCATGGTTTGTGCATGCAACAGAATTATCAGCCATTTGTACTTTGCTACAAATAAAGTCTGAACAAGGTGCGAACATTCCCGTTACCGCGTGGGCGGGAGGTCGTATAAAATGTAAACGTGGGCCTGGTTCATCAGGCACATTTTTGTCGGGTGTCCCGGCTCGCCGAGGAGGCCCTATGCCTGCTCGCCTGGCGTGGGACAAAACTGTTTTTGCTCCATGCATGCTCGGAGCGAGGTTGGCTCAGCGGGGGTCTCTGCCAAGGTTCTTCCTCGTATGCTAGCCGCTTCTGCGGTGACGCACGCGTCGTAGAGCGGTGCCGAGGCTGTGTAGGTCTGCCTCCAGCAGGCTCCCTTGTGGGGGGGGGAACTCCGACGGGGAATGCCCACCCTGAGAGCTTCAGCCTGCCTGCGCCTTTGGTCCAGCTGGGTCTGGATTCGCTCCAAAGTCTGACCAAATAGCCCCTCCGTCTCTATTGAATGGTGGAGAAAAGGCACCTTTTGTCCCTCCAGTAAATCCGTCAGCGTCATCCACAGGTGGCGGATCGCGATGACCACTTCCGTCATACCTCTGCCCTGATCCACAGCAGCCGTCCCCATCATCCGGAGAATGAAGTCTGTTGCTCTGCGGGCTTCATCCAGTAAGTCGGCAGCAGCTTGTTTATCCGAGGTTACCTACAGTTGTTGGTTTTTCCGCAAGGTAAGCCTGCATCATCGCTGACGCGTTCATCGCACATGCCGCAAGTCCTTGAGCTCTGTAGCACTTCTCGAGAAGAGACGCTGAGGCTCTACAAGCTTTGCTGGGGAGAGTCGGTTTTGTCCCGGATGACTTGGGAGCTAGGTGGGACGCCAGTGTGTCCTCAATCTGAGGCGCGTTGGCTATTCCCGCCTCATCCATCCCTTCCACGTCGAGGAACTGTGAGAGAGGAAGGAGCATGGGCGCTCGTGGTTGAGACCAGGTGCGGGTTAGTTCCGTGAGGAAGTCTGGGAACACGGGCATCCTTTGCCTTGTTGCTGCCTGCTGTTTTGAATAAAAATAGTTCCCTGCCAGCCTTGTGACCTGTTGGTGAGGCGGGGGTTCCGGCCAGGGGATGTTCAGTGCGTCCGTTGCTCTGTGGCACAGGTCAAATAGGGCAGGAATAGAAAGTCAGTTTCAGGGAGCACAGGTACTAGGGTCCTAGGGAGGTCCTCTCCCGGATCCTCGATTTCGAGCTCTGGTTCCTCCTCTGAAAATTCGCCCAAGGCTGAGATGGAGATCTTGTCTTCATTCATCATGCCTCTGGTGTCGAACTGGACTGTTATGTCCACCATGGGAGCAAGCGGGTCAGGGCTGTCGCCCCATTCGACGCGCGTGCTGTCGTGTAGAGCCATGTTCTCGAGCTCCGGGGTTGGAGTGAGGGTCTCTGTGGTGTCTGGGTCTTGTGGACCCGCTGAGCTTCCCATGGCCTTAGCCACGAGGTCCACCCGATGCCGTAGCAACGCATCTAGCTGCAGTGTGGGCAAGAATCGGGCATGTCTAAAGCTTGTCTTGCATGAAATATACCCAGGTAGACTGGACAGGCTTCATGGGTGTCCGTTGCTGTGAGGGAGAATCCACAGCCACTGGGACAGGCGCGCGAGGTTGGGCTCGCCGTCCCGTTGGTTTTCCTTTGAAGTTTTGTCTTTCGCTTTCCTTTCTCCGGAGGCATGTCCGAGATAAGGCGAGCGAGCCCTTCCATAATCCTTTTTCTTCTTTGTTCAAGTGTCTCCTCCGTCGTGTCGCTTTTGCTGGCTAGCCCACTAGGATGTTAGCCGGGGTAGCGGTTGTGGCGTAGTTACAACGTCGTTGAGCGAAGCAACCTGTGGAGAGAGGAGAAGAGAAAACTTCAAGGTTATAGAAATGTGCTGGACTAGCTTTTGCTAGTCCAGCACAGATGAAGTTTGGAGTGGCAACCAGATGCACTTCCAGTGAACCATCGAGGCGTGTTGCTATTTCCAGGTCCACTTTTCCTTTAAACAAACCGCTCCTCATAAAATCCTGGCTACGCCCATGTTCCGACTCACACTTAAAAACTTTCTTATTGCGTGTGCTGCTGTCCAGCTCCCTCTGTACACGCTCGTCTGCTATGTAGTTTAAAAGGAAGCTGACTTCATCGTTGGACCACGCAATGGGGGCTTGGGAGGTAGACATGTTTCTTGTTTTCTCTCTAACGTAAAATGGAGGTTGTTGTTAGAACGACGCAGTTGATGACTCAACATGCAGCAGTCCCGTCCCTGTTGCAAACAACGAACCAAATGATGAGCAATACATGATGTCAAACTAGGCCCGGGAGCTCGGCCCGCTTAGAACCTCAGTCGGTCGGGTTCTAAAACTCGGGCTGACGCTGGCCCGAGAAGGCAAATGCGAACAAGACAAACCCGGGTTAGAAGCCGGGTCAGGCCGGGCTGGGACGGGGAGGGCTGTGCAGTGCAAAAACGGCTACAGGGGCCCCCAAGCCCAGAGCCCTGGGAGTTCCCAACAGGGACAACTGCACCCCCACCCCCGCCCCCAGAGAGAAGCCACCAATCCCTAGCAACCACAATGCAGAAATCCCAGGAGGCTGCAGCAATAAGCCCACAGGCCCCGCCGGCAAACCGCACCCCTAGAGTAGATCCGGCCATGGGCACCGAGCCTCGAGTTCATACCACCCATCAACAGAGGCCCGACAGAGCCAGGGCACCCAGGCCCTGGCAAGCAGCCACCAGGGCGGGCCGGCACACACCAGATCACCCAGCCCAGATGCCGACAGCCACCAATGCACCTGCGGCAGGGAGGCCCGCCACCGGAGGGGGGGGCACGACAGGGGAAAGTAGACCCCACATTAAATGGGGGGCCCAAATTGATCCAAGAGAGGGGATCACCAAAAACCCAACCTGAGACATAAACAGGCACACACAAACAGCCCGACAAAGCCTTTGTCGGGCTGACCATGCGCCCCATCTACCCGACAATAACCGCAAGCCAACCCCAGGCCAGGGACCAGAGCAGCAGGGAGCTGCAGCTGAGGAAGGCCGGCCAACCACACCAAGAGCCCTGCACCACAGGCCCACAGAAGCCCCGGCACGCCACCTACGCGTGCCGGGGCACACGTAGGCGGGAGGGGACGCTGGCGTGTTGTCGTGATGTTTGCCGCTTCCCCGCGCTAAAATGTTATTTTACTGTTGCTATTTTTTGGACATTTTTTGGACATTTATCTGGACTTATTTTGTTCAGTGGTTTTTAATCAAGGACTTTAAGGACAGCTTAGTTAGTACTTCCTAACCGGAATATTGGACTGTCTGCCTCCTGTCTACTCCAACACAAACTTTGCACGAACTTTGATTGAGAACTACGTAGCTACAATTATTGTTTCGCTTACCTGCTGCCTCTGTCAACCTCCTGTGTCACCTGGACTGTTCTGGATTTTCTCCTGTGCTCCTCTTCAAGGTATGCTCATTCAAGTTACATCTCACTGCTTCTTGGATTATTTCTTTCGGAGCTGTGGGTCTGCTGTTAGCGGCTAGCTCTGTGCTAGCTTCCCCCGGCTTGGCTGGCTCTATGTTGACGTTCTCCGCTTTGCAGCTGATTGGACTTAACAACTGTTCCATTCCTCCTTCTGTTTCCACCATCAAACAACTGGGACTTCTGCGTTGACCTCGTTACATCCATAGAGGCTCTCGGAAGAAATCCGTTTATACTCGGTAGGCTGGCTCTGACACAATCCCTTCTGTTTGGGCTACGTGACATGTCGCACCTCGATTACGTCATCAGAACGTTACGTCTGTAGTCCCTTGTAGTCCACAGCGCACGAAGTGGCAAGGAAAACGTGGAGTGGACTTCAGTCTGCTTAAACCTCTTTTAAAGGCTTCTACTCAAACTGGTATTAAAATAGAACTTTTCAATGTACAATCACTATCCAACAAATCATGTCTAATTCATGATCACATTCTTGAGAAGAACTTGGACCTCATGTGCCTTACAGAAACTTGGCATCAACCAGATGTGTACAGTTCTCTGAATGAAGCTTGTCCCTCTGGATACAGTTATCTGCAGAGAGCCCGTTGCATTGGCCGCGGTGGTGGTCTGGCTGTAATTTACCGCAGCAATTTAAAATTGTTACATCTGGCTTCTCAGGACTTTTTATCTTTTGAAAGTTTGGCCTTCAACCTCAAAGTCCCACTCCTGATGAACGTTATATTGATTTATAGGCCTCCCAAACCGCATGTTTCATTTAACTCAGAGATGCATGACCTCCTCACTTTTTCCTGCACCTCCCTTGTGAAAAATCTTTTTCTTGGCGATTTAAATATCCACATGGACAATTCCTCTTCCCCTCTGGCAACAGATTTTAAGTCTCTTTTGGACTCTCTCAATCTCACTCAACATGTTGACGTCCCTACGTACAACAGGGGGCATACTCTGGATTTGGTGATTACAGAAACTGTACTCATTAATAACTTATCTGTATATGACCTGGGTGTCTCGGACCACAGTGTCATCTCCCTGGAAGTGCCTTCAACTTCGCTTGCTTCAAACCCAAAATGACCTATCCAGTTCAGTGACTTTAAAAACATTTCCCCTGATCCAAAAAAGCTAAGTCTGGTCCTTTGGACATTCAAAAAACAAAACAAAACAAAGCAAAAAAACTATAGAAACGTTTTTTGAATGTCCAGAGGACCAGACTTAGCTTTTTTGGATTTTTCTACCTGGATTATTGAGCATGCATCAGAGTATTTCCCCTGATGTTCTATCCGCTGATCTTCACTCCCTGACCACTGTCAATCATTTATCTGCAAATGACTCTGTGGATTACTACAACCAATCTCTCCAGGAGCATCTGGACCTACATGCTCCCTTGAAAACAAGACTGGTGTCTTTCTCCCGTTCAACCCTCTGGTACACTGGTGAGCTGCGCAAGATGAAGGCAACTGGCTGTGCTATTAAGAGACGTGTAAATTCATTTGATCTCTCTGTACATAAGCAGGCATACTAAGAACATCAGAAAGCCTACGCCTATTCTCTTAAAGAAGCACGCTCAAAATATTATGCCAACATCATCAACAACTGCCTTGGAAACTCTAAACAGCTCTTCTCCACAATATCTCATCTGCTTAATCCCATTAAACAAACTCATGGGGACTCTGTTCAAAAATGCAACCTGTTCCTTTCATCATTTAAAAACAAAGTTGACTCTATCAGATCTCAGCTCCACAGACTCCCTAATCTTCGTTTGCCATCTACCCATCTGCATCTGGGTCTCTGAGCAGCTTTGATGTTCAGAGTGAGGTGGAGACCATCATCAAGAAAATGAGGCCTTCATCCTGCGCCTTGGATCCCTTCCCCTCGTCTCTCATAAAATCCAATCACTTTTGCAATAAGCCCATTAATCACACAAATAATAAATAAGTCTCTACAATCTGGTCATGTTCCACTGCCTCTAAACACGGCCATCATTAAGCCTTTTCTGAAAAAATCTAATTTGGATGCCGACATTCTTTCTAATAACCGCCCAATTTCCCACCTCCCATTTCTGTCTAAAGTGCTGGAAAAAGCAGTTGCTGCTCAGTTGCAGGTCCACCTACAACAACACTCCCTGTATGAGAAGTTTCAGTCTGGCTTCCGAGCAACTCACAGTACTAAGACTGCATTGCTGAGAGTTACCAATTATGTCCTCATGGTTGCTGACACTGGTTCTCCCTCCATCTTTGTCCTCCTTGACCTCACTGCAGCTTTCGACACTGTGGACCATAGTATCCTCCTCCACCGTCTTCATGTGGAGGTTGGTCTCTGTGGCACTGTCCTGGACTGGTTCAAATCTTTCCTCTCCAATAGGTTGGAATGTTTTAGTCTTGGCAATGCCACTTCCCAGACAGTCTGTGTCTCCTGTGGTGTCCCTCAGGGGTCAGTTCTGGGGCCCCTGCTATTTTCCCTCTACATGCTGCCTTTAGGTCATATTATTAATCAGTTCAACCTTTCGTTTCACCGTTATGCTGACAATACACAGCTTTACATCAGGACTGGAGCATCATCATCATCACCATTGTCATCTCCATCTTCACTCACTGCCCTCTCTACCTGCCTGGAGGAAATACAGTAAGGGCATGGATGAATCAAAACTTTCTTCAATCAAACTGCTCCAAGACTGAGGCCATACTGATTGGCACCTCTCACCAGGTACAAACATCAACTATAACATCAATTTCCTTTTCTGGAAAAGACATCCCCCTCTCCACCTCTGTTACAAATCTTGGAATAAAAATGGACTCTCAACTTACATTTGAAAATCACATTAAGCATCTGTTTAAAACCTGCTTCTTTCATCTTCGAAACATCTCCAAACTTCGCCCATCTCTAACTTTTTCTGATGCTGAGAAACTCGTCCATGCCTTTGTCTCCTCCAGGCTCGACTACTGCAACTCCCTGTTTATTGGAATCCCTGGTAAATACCTTCAGAAGCTTCAATATATTCAAAACAGTGCAGCAAGGGTTTTATTGAGAGCTCGTAAATTTGAACATATTACACCCATTCTCCATAACCTCCATTGGCTTCCTGTCACCTACAGAATTCAGTACAAAACTGCTCTCATTACACACCAATGCTTACATGGAACTTCACCAGATTATCTAAAGGACATTCTTGCACCATATTCATCCACCCGGTCTCTACGATCACAGAACAGTAATCTCCTTCACATTCCACGAACCAATTTAAGGACCATGGGAGACCGGGCATTCTGTGTGGCTGCCCCCCGCCTATGGAACTCCCTCCCTTACTACCTGAGAGCTCCACAGTCTCTGGTTGACTTTAAACAAGGCTTAAAGACTTTTCTTTTTAAGCTAGCCTACTCTGCCTCCGCATGACTTTATCTTAGATTTTGGGTAATATTAAAATTATTTTAATTGATTTTACCATACCATACCATACCATTTTATTTATAAAGCACTTTCAACAGGAACAAGTCCACACCAAAGTGCTGAACAAACAAACACGTAACAGGCAACACAGACAATGAAGTACAACACGAAAAACATAAAAACATTGCAGATCATAAGTCAAACGATCCAATATAAATCAGCTGGCATTGAAAGCAATGGAGTAGTAGTGAGTTTTTAACCGGGATTTGAAAACTGAGAGGGAGGGGGCCTGTTTGATGAGCAGCGGTAACTCGTTCCAGAGTCTTGGGCCTGCTACAGAGAACGCCCTGTCACCCCTGCGCTTAAGGCGAGTTTCTGGAACTATTAAGAGTACCTGATCCTCTGACCTCAAAGCACGTGGAGGGACATATGGGTGTATCAGATCCGAGAGATAGGCGGGGGCGAGACTGTTCAGCGATTTGTAGACATACATGAGAATTTTGAATTGGATTCGAAGATGAACCGGTAGCCAGTGAAGGGAGGCCAAGACTGGTGTAATGTGCTCTCTTTTGCGTGTGCTGGTTAAAAATCGGGCAGCTGCGTTCTGAACCAGTTGTAATCGTGCAATGGTGGCTTGACTGACGCCAAACAGAAGTGAATTGCAGTAATCAAGCCTAGATGTAATGAATGCGTGAATCACTGTCTCCAGGTGTATGAATTTAGAATGTATGAATAGATGGCATACTTTTTAATAAACACGTCTCCTTCTCTTCTTTTTCTCTTTTTCTCTTTCATTTTTGGAAACCACTTCTCTTACTCTCACTCATTTTTGCTTCTCAGATACGGCAACTCACACAGTCCGATCAACGCAGTGCTACCTGTTTTATAAACTCGGTTAGGGGGCGGGCCAGCGGCGCGGCATGTTACTATGGTTTCCAACTCAGTGAAGATAAAAAAAAAATATTAAATTAAAAATAAAAATAACAGGAAGAGCGTGGATCTTACTGGTTATCTCTGTGGCTGTCGTATTTAAAATCTAAGGATATTTTATTTTCTTTCTTCCCCAAAACTGCAGTGGGCTCCCTGCGGTGGGCCCCATGGTGGGCGTGGGCCCCTGGGCCTGTGCCCAGTTGGCCCATCTGATAATCCGGGCCTGCCGGTACTCTCAGGGTTAAAATTTAGAAGTGGCGGAACTGAGTACCGGTGAGTTCCGGCCCACTTAAAGCACTGAGTGCATCCTATTATTTAGGAATGTTTTGTTTTTATTCCGTCTTCATCTGCTGTAAAATTAATTCTTTGGCGACTTCTGGTACGTCATTTCCGGCATCGCTACAAATTAAAACAACAACCGTATTTACGCAAAAACCAAATCACACCCTTTTTTTACGTTTGCAATTTCTGTTTTTCTAATTTCGTTTTAAAAACGAAATAACGAAAAAACCGTTTTTGTTTTCTACTGGTAACTGAAGAACTAATGTGCTGCGAGTTCAGTATTCATTTCCGGTTCCGCCATAAGCTCTCGTGTTGAATAGCAAAATAAAAGCTTGCTTTGGTTTACGCACAAACCAAAACGTACACCTTTTTTTATTTTTGGCAATTCCGTTTTTCTAATTTCGTTTTAAAAACGAAATAACGAAAAAACGTTTAAAAACCGTTTTTGTAATTTCGTTTTAAAACAAAAAAACCAAATAACCAAAGCTTGTTTGGTTATTTGGTTTTTATTTTGAAACGGAATAACGAAAGGACGAACCATACACGGATTTATTTTATTGTCTTTGCTAATTATCAGTTCTTTCAGTTGTCTTATTTCCTCAACCAGATTGGACTGGGAATCCAGTTTTGCTGATAATTTTGCTAGTTGTTCATCCATAAAGTTTAGTGAATCTTTAAAGTCTTGCATTTCTGCTGAGTTGTTTCCCTTCGACTCTGGTGCTTTTTGTCCACCTTTTCTCGTCATACTTACAGAGTTAGTAGTCTAGTGGTAGCAGGTCTCTGGTTTGTTTGCTGAACCACGTGGCCCTTCCACGAGGCTCACAGGCCTAACGATGGTGGCTGTGGCCCAGCACCCAGATCAGCAGTTATCAGATCAGAACTCACGGTCTCAGCAGCCTGCAGCAATCAGATTTGTTATCCAAAAAGGTTTGCTCACAAGCCCGGCTTAGACGGCGGTCCTCCGGTTCACGCACGGCGCCCGGCCTCCTCCGGTCGCAGCAGCTCCGATGTTAGCCCAGTTAGCACAGCACGTAGCTCCAGGTGCAGCTCTGATGCTAGCCCAGCTCCAGACGGCGGTCCTCCGGCTCGCGCACGATGCCCGGCCCAGCTCGAAGCTCCAGGCGGCGGTCCTCCGGTTCGCGCACGGCGCTCGGCCCAGCTCAAAGCTCCAGGCGGCGGTCCCCCGGTTTGCGCACGGCCCAGCTCAAAGCTCCAGGCGGCGGTCCTCCGGTTTGCGCACGGCGCTCTGCCCAGCTCGAAGCTCCAGGCGGTGGTCCTCCGGTTCGCGCACGGCGCTCGGCCTCCTCCGGTCACAGCAGCTCGGATGCTAGCTCAGTTAGCACAGCACGTAGCTCCGATGCTAGCCCAGCTCGTAGCTCCCGACAGCGGTACATCGGTACTTGCACGGCGCTCAGCCTCCTTCGGTCGCAACAGCTCCGAGGTCTGCACATGATACCTGTCGACGGCTTTTCAGTCCGTGCAACGTTCAGCCCTCTCTGGTCGCGGCGGCTTCGAGGTCGGCATTGATGGATGTTTTGATGTGGGTCATGACCAGTTTCTCAAAGCATTTAGCGACTATCGGGGTGAGGGCCACCGGCCGATAGTCATTCAGACTAGTCACTGTGGAGCTTTTTGGGACTGGGATGATGGTGGTGGTATTCAGGCAGGTGGGAACTGTCTCCAGGGCAAGTGAGGTGTTAAAGATGTTGATCAGCACATCACAGAGCTGATCAGTACATTCTTTCAACACTTTCCCGGAGATGTTGTCCGGTCCGGTTGCTTTGTGAGGGTTGATCCTCCTCCTTACTTCTGCTGCAGTCACGCTGAAATGCTCTTCATCTGGTGGCGAGGCGAGTCTGGTGCTGGGTGGTCTGTTTGGGTCTTTAAAGCATGCATATAACTTTGTTGAGGGCATCAGGCAGAGATGGGTCTTTGGGGCATTGTTCACTCCTCCCTTTATAATCAGTTATGCACTTAATCCCCTTCCACATGCTCCGTGGGTCTTGTGAGGTGAACTGACCCTCGATCCTCTGTGCATATGTGGCCTTGGCCCTCTTAATACCAGCAACCAGCTCTTTCCTAGTCTTTCTCAGCTCCTCTGAGTCTCCAGACTTGAAGGCAGCATTCCTGGCTGCCAGCAAGGTGCGAACTTCTACATTTAATCAGGGTTTTGTGTTGGGGTAACATTTAACATATTTTTTTATGGATACATTTTCAGAGCATGTGCTAATATGGGCGGCCGTGGCATAGTGGTAATGGCAGTTGTCCCCTGATCAGAAGGTTGACCATGAGATCCTCATTGCTAGGTTGGAGCAGTGGGTGGGCATCTCAGGATCAGCCCTAAACTGGTTCAGATCCTACCTCTCTGACAGGTCTTTTTGTGTGTCCATCAATGATTTTACTTCTGCAGTGGCGGCTCTTAAATGGGGGGTTCCGCAGGGGTCCATCCTGGGTCCTCTCTTGTTCTCCTTATACCTGCTGCCACTCGGTGCTATTTTCCGGAAACACAATATACCTTTCCACTTCTACGCTGATGACTGTCAAATCTACTTCCCCCTAAGACAAAATGGTACAGGCTCTATTCAACCTCTGCTCGACTGCCTGGCTGACATCAGGGACTGGATGGCTTTAAATTTCTTAAGCTTCAATGATAAGAAGTCTGAAGCCATATTGTTCCTTCCCAATGACACAACCTCAAACCACTGCATTGACCTGTCTGCTCTACCCCTGTCCGAAAAACAAAAAGTCAAAAATCTGGGAGTGATAATGGATCCTTCCATGAAACTCAACAGTCATGTAAACATGATCGTCAAATCCTGTTTTTTCCAGCTGAGGCGTCTGTCTAAGCTGAAGCCCATATTATCCAAAAAGCACCTGGAGACAGTGATTCACGCATTCATTACATCTAGGCTTGATTACTGCAATTCACTTCTGTTTGGCGTCAGTCAAGCCACCATTGCACGATTACAACTGGTTCAGAACGCAGCTGCCCGATTTTTAACCAGCACACGCAAAAGAGAGCACATTACACCAGTCTTGGCCTCCCTTCACTGGCTACCGGTTCATCTTCGAATCCAATTCAAAATTCTCATGTATGTCTACAAATCGCTGAACAGTCTCGCCCCCGCCTATCTCTCGGATCTGATACACCCATATGTCCCTCCACGTGCTTTGAGGTCAGAGGATCAGGTACTCTTAATAGTTCCAGAAACTCGCCTTAAGCGCAGGGGTGACAGGGCGTTCTCTGTAGCAGGCCCAAGACTCTGGAACGAGTTACCGCTGCTCATCAAACAGGCCCCCTCCCTCTCGGTTTTCAAATCCCGGTTAAAAACTCACTACTACTCCATTGCTTTCAATGCCAGCTGATTTGTATTGGATCGTTTGATTTATGATCTGCAATGTTTTTATGTTTTTCGTGTTGTACTTCATTGTCTGTGTTACCTGTTGCGTGTTTGTTTGTCCAGCACTTTGGTGTGGACTTGTTCCTGTTTAAAGTGCTTTATAAATAAAATGGTATGGTATGGTATGGTATAAGGTTGGAGGTTCGAATCCCGGTTCCCCACACCATGTGCCGTTGTGTCCCTGGGCAAGACACTTAACCCTGAGTTGCTCCCGGTAGGACTGGAAGGCGCCTTGCATGGCAGTCGCCGCTACCGGTGTATGAATGTGTGTATGAATGGGTGGATGGTTGGTATTGTAAAGCGCTTTGGGGCTCCTCACAGGGGGCTGGAAAGCGCTATATAAATAAGCTCCATTTACCATTTAATATAACCCAGTACTGAGGATGCATATAGTTCAAGATCCACTGAACCTTCATCAGCAGCTGCCTCCCTGAAAACATTCCAGTCTGTTTTTTCAAAGCAGTCTCTAAGCATGGGGGCACTGTTCTGGAGCCAACATTTGACTTCCTTTTGTTCTGGTTTGGAGCGTCTCAGTGGGGGGGTTGGGCTGGGACCATAAGGATGGATAAATGGTCTGAAGAACTGAGATGGGGGCGGGGCTTCGCTCTGTATGCGCCCCTCACATTTGTGTAAACATGGTCGAGCGTGTTACTTCCTCGTGTTGCTATGGATACGTGTTGGTTGAAGTTTGGGAGACAGTCCTTTAAATTCACGTGATTGAAGTCACCTAAAACAATGCAGAGCCCCTCTGGATATTTACATTACAGCGAGCTGATTAAATCATGGATTTCTTGTAGGGCGTCATTAGCATTAGCTTCAGGGGGAATGTAAATGACCGTGATAAGTATCACCGAGAACTCGCGGGGGAGGTAGTGGGGGCGACATTTCATTGTCACCAGCTCCACAGCAGTTGTGCATAGACGTTTGATAACAGCACAATTCGTGCACCAGTTCATACTCACGTAAACACACACACCGCCGCCTCGTGATTTTCCCGTAGTCTCGGTGCAGCGGTCCGCTCTGAAAAAGAGTCTGTTATCCAGTTCATACACAGAGTCCGGCGTTTCCCTAGAAATCCACGTTTCTGTGAAGCAAAGCACCGTGCACTTCTGCATTTCCTCCGACGTTGTCACTCTCAGACGAAGCAAATCCATTTTGCTGTCCAGCGAGCGGACGTAAATCAGGTCTCAGAATGATGCGTTCACTGAACTCAGGAAATAAAAACTTGTTTCAGCTAATGGTCTGAAACTGGATTTAAGAGTTCATGCCATGTTAAATTTCCCACGTCACTGAACACACCATGAGTCCAGTTTTTGTTCATGGACCAACCTGGACCAGTTCTACAGCCGACACAGGACCAGACCTTCTGAAAGACCGGTCAGAACCCAACTGAGCCCGGACTGGTTCACTGGCTAAACGTTTGGATCATGCACACGTTTGCTGTCGGCCGAGCACTTCAGGTAGACCTCGGGTAAGTGGGACTCAGAAATAAAAAAAGGAAACACACACAGGTCGTTTAATCAGATTTATCATCACTTCCTGTTCACCTGGATACACCTGAGTCCAAACTAAAACTGAGCTGCTCCCTGATTGGCCAAAAGTCCTGCTGAGCAGCCAATGAGAGCTGTTTGCACAAATATGGAAAAGGAGGAGAAAAAAAGACGTCAGGGGTCCGGCAGGTCACATGATGCCGTTGGTGAGGTACTGGAAGCCGTCGTACAGTTTGGTGGTCAGAGACCTCATGGACCCGTCCACCAGCTGGTCGACCAGCAGCTGAAGCTGCTCCTCCGTCAGACTCATGTGGAAACGCTCCTTCAGGCCTCGCATGGTGCTGGAGCCGTGGAAACAGGGCAGCTGGGATCCTGGAGGGGCACAGAGAGGATGGGTAGGTGGGTGGGGTCAGAGCTGTGAGTGTTAACAGGGGGGTCTGTGGGTGGTTCCATCTCTCACCCTGCTGCATGATCTCCACAATCTGGACAACTCTGTCCATGTGCTTCCTCGCTGCAATCAGACCCTGAAGCATCAGCATTTTGTAGTAGTTAAACATGTCACCGTCTGGACCACCCATCACCTGTCAGACAAGACAAAGGGTTTAAAATCCGATGTCAGACAAGACAAAGGGTTTAAAATCAACTGTCAGACAAGACAGAGGGTTTAAAATCACCTGTCTCAACAGAATCACCTGTCAAACAAGACAAAGGGTTCAAAATCACCTGTCAGACAAGACAGAGGGTTTAAAATCAGCTGTCAGACAAGACGGTTTAAAATCTACTGTCACAACAAAATCACCTGTCAAACAAGACAAAGGGTTCAAAATCACCTGTCAGACAAGACAGAGGGTTTTAAATCAACTGTCAGACAAGACAGAGGGTTTAAAATCACCTGTCAGAACAAAATCACCTGTCAGACAAGACAAAGGGTTCAAAATCCGCTGTCAGACAAGACAAAGGGTTTAAAATCTACTAGCTCAACAAAATCACCTGTCAGACAAGACAGAGGGTTTAAAATCACCTGTCTCAACAAAATCACCGGTCAGACAAGACAAAGGGTTCAAAATCAGCTGTCAGACAAGACGGTTTAAAATCTACTGTCACAACAAAATCACCTGTCAAACAAGACAAAGGGTTCAAAATCACCTGTCAGACAAGACAGAGGGTTTTAAATCAACTGTCAGACAAGACAGAGGGTTTAAAATCACCTGTCAGAACAAAATCACCTGTCAGACAAGACAAAGGGTTCAAAATCAGCTGTCAGACAAGACGGTTTAAAATCTACTGTCACAACAAAATCACCTGTCAAACAAGACAAAGGGTTCAAAATCACCTGTCAGACAAGACAGAGGGTTTTAAATCAACTGTCAGACAAGACAGAGGGTTTAAAATCACCTGTCAGAACAAAATCACCTGTCAGACAAGACAAAGGGTTCAAAATCACCTGTCAGACAAGACAAAGGGTTTAAAATATACTAGCTCAACAAAATCACCTGTCAGACAAGACAGAGGGTTTAAAATCACCTGTCTCAACAAAATCACCGGTCAGACAAGACAAAGGGTTCAAAATCAGCTGTCAGACAAGACGGTTTAAAATCTACTGTCACAACAAAATCACCTGTCAAACAAGACAAAGGGTTCAAAATCACCTGTCAGACAAGACAGAGGGTTTTAAATCAACTGTCAGACAAGACAGAGGGTTTAAAATCACCTGTCAGAACAAAATCACCTGTCAGACAAGACAAAGGGTTCAAAATCACCTGTCAGACAAGACAAAGGGTTTAAAATCTACTAGCTCAACAAAATCACCTGTCAGACAAGACAGAGGGTTTAAAATCACCTGTCTCAACAAAATCACCGGTCAGACAAGACAAAGGGTTCAAAATCAACTGTCAGACAAGACAAAGGGTTTAAAATCAGCTGTCAGACAAGACAAAGGGTTTAAAATCGGCTGTCAGACAAGACAAAGGGTTTAAAATCACCTGTCTCAACAAAATCACCTGTCAGACGAGACAAAGAGTTCAAAATCAACTGTCAGACAAGACAAAGGGTTTAAAATCAGCTGTCAGACAAGACAAAGGGTTTAAAATCACCTGTCAGAACAAAATCACCTGTCAGACAAGACAGAGGGTTTAAAATCAGATGTCAGACAAGACAAAGGGTTCAAAATCAACTGTCAGACAAGACAAAACGTTTAAAATCAGCTGTCAGACAAGACAGAGGATTTAAAATCACCTGTCAGAACAAAATCACCTGTCAGACAAGACAGAGGGTTTAAAATCAGATGTCAGACAAGAAAAAGGGTTCAAAATCAACTGGCAGACAAGACAAAGCGTTTAAAATCAGCTGTCAGACAAGACAGAGGGTTCAAAATCAGCTATCAGACAAGACAAAGGGTTCAAAATCAACTGTCAGACAAGACAAAGGGTTCAAAATCAACTGTCAGACAAGACAAAGGGTTTAAAATCAACTGTCAGACAAGACAGAGGGTTTAAAATCAGATGTCAGACAAGACAAAGGGTTCAAAATCAACTGGCAGACAAGACAAAGCGTTTAAAATCAGCTGTCAGACAAGACAGAGGGTTTAAAATCACCTGTCAGAACAAAATCACCTGTCAGACAAGACAAATGGTTCAAAATCAGCTATCAGACAAGACAAAGGGTTCAAAATCAACTGTCAGACAAGACAAAGGGTTTAAAATCACCTGTCAGAACAAAATCACCTGTCAGACAAGACAAAGGGTTCAAAATCAGCTATCAGACAAGACAAAGGGTTCAAAATCAACTGTCAGACAAGACAAAGGGTTCAAAATCAACTGTCAGACAAGACAAAGGGTTTAAAATCAACTGTCAGACAAGACAGACGGTTTAAAATCAACTGTCAGACAAGACAAAGGGTTTAAAATCAGCTGTCAGACAAGACAAAGGGTTCAAAATCACCTGTCAGACAAGACAGAGGGTTTAAAATCAGATGTCAGACAAGACAAAGGGTTCAAAATCAACTGGCAGACAAGACAAAGCGTTTAAAATCAGCTGTCAGAGGGAGGGGTGTGGTCGTGAGATGGAGTGAGTCGCACTTGCCAGTGCTCCGGGTAAAACTTATTTTTTAGTACCACGAGCCCTCTACATTTAATATTTTTTGCCTATTATCATGCACACAACTTCCATCAAAACATCTCTTTTAAAGATTTTAAATTAAAAATGTCTAAAAAGTCGACAAGATCGAAGAAGGATGCTGAGAAGGATGACGCTGGCCTAACCCTCGAGGCAATTACCTCGCTGCTGGAGGAGCACCGCGCGGCGCTGTCAGCTGAGTTCAAACAAACTTTTAATCAGCTGGATCTCAAACTGGACCAGACTCGGCTCGCGGTGGAGGAACACGGCCAGCGTGTGTCATCACTGGAACTTGTCACTGACGACCTGAGCCAGCGCATGTCGGAGGTGGAAAACACCTGCTCAACTCTGCAGGAGGAAAACACCAGACTAAAATCTAAACTAGCGGATTTAGAAAGTCGAAGCAGACGGCAAAATATTCGTGTTCTGGGTTTACCGGAATCTATTGAGAGCAGACGTCCCACAGACTTCTTCTCCAACCTGCTGTGTGACATCTACGGGCGTGACACACTTCCTTCTCCACCCAAACTGGACCGGGCCCATCGAACCCTCGCTCCGAAACCCGCCTCGGACCAGCGGCCGCACCCGGTTATCCTGCGACTGCACCGGGTCCAGGTGAAGGAGCTCCTCATCAGGGAGGCTCGACGCAGAGGTAAACTTGAATACCAGGGGAAATCGGTGCGGATCGTGGAGGATTACTCCCCTGAATTCCTTAACCAGCGTGTGGAATATAAGGAAGTGATGGCTGCGCTGTACTCTCTAGGTTTAAAACCTGCTCTGCTTTTTCCTGCTCGACTCCGCGTGACTTTACCTGATGGATACAGAAAGTGGCTGGGCTCGGTGGAGGTGGCGCAGAAGTTCATAGACACCTTTCAGGCTTCACAGCGCAAGTAACATTTAACTTTTCTTTGACTGATGTGCAACGCGCTGTTCCCGCATTGGCTTTGATTATGTTTACACTAAACTTTTCTTTACATGAGGTGAGGAACAGATGAGCAGGACTCTGCCCATACTCTCATTATCTGAGACTTTTTTAGTTTTTACTGCAGCTTTTTTTTAAACTATTAACATTTTTGAAATGAAACATTTTTACTTTTCTCGTTTACATGTTGACTATCTTGAGCTGAATCTTGGATTAGTCCTGGATTGATTGATAATTAATTTGAGATTGGGATTAATTTAACTTTATGTTTGTATGTGTGTGCGTGATTACCGGTACACATTTATGTGTATACATTTTTTGGCCTTGCATACTTTAAACTAGTTTGTGAGGTGCTTATAATTATTTTTTTTCCCCCCCTTTTATGATACTGGAGCCCTAGTTTAAAAGTTAGACAGGACAGGAGTTACCTCAGCCTTTACAGCGCAAGTACAGTAATATTTAACTTTTCTTTTGACTGATGTGCAACGCGCTGTTCCCGCACTGGCTTTGTTTATGTTTACACTAAACTTTTGTTTACATGAGGTGACGAACAGATGAGCAGGACTCTGCCCATACTCTGATTATCTGAGACTTTTTTTTGGGGGGGGGGCTTTCTGGTTTTGTATTTAGGCACATAAATAATTGAAGTAGGCCTATCCATGTATAAAAATGGGTGAAATATATAATGTTTTCAATATATTATTTTGAACTATTAACATTTTTCCTCTTCTTGTTTACCTGTTGACTATCTTGAATTGAATCTTGAATTGGTCTTGGACTGATTGAAGATTTAATTTAGGATTAGGATTAATTTAACTTTGTTTATATGTGTATGCGTGATCACACATCTATGTGTACATTTTTGGCCTTGCATGAGGTGCTTATACATTTTTTTCCCTCTTATGATACTGGAGCACTAGTTTAAAAGTTAGACAGGAGACTTATTTTTAATTTCTATGGAGCTTGCTGCTTCTGTCTGTTGCAGCTGTCCAGGGTGGGAAAGGGAGGGGGGTGGGGGGTCCATCACTGCCATTAATTTATATTTTCTTTCACTTTGCCAAGAACTGCACAGCCATCAACACATTAGACTGTATTACCTACCTTTCTTATACAAATTATTAGTAATATGAGTGGTCAGTTGGTGTTGTCAAGCTGGAACGTCAAAGGTTTGAACCACCCCGTCAAGAGAAGGAAGGTGCTCTCTCATTTAAAACAGTTAAATACAGGCATTGCTTTCCTGCAGGAGACTCACATTAGAAGTGACGATAGCAAACGATTACTGCAAACATGGCACGGGCAGAGTTTCCATTCCTCATTTCGAGCAAAGGCTCGGGGCGTCTCGATCCTCATCAGTCAAGACATTTCATTTGAACCTTTTCAAGTTAACTCAGATAAATATGGTCGTTTTGTGATTGTTTCCGGTAAATTGTACAACACACCAGTAGTGCTAGTTAACGTTTATGCCCCAAATACGGATGATGTTGGTTTCTTTGAGAAATTATTTTCACTGCTCCCGGACCTAAACACATACTCATTGATACTCAGTGGTGACTTGAATTGCTGGTTGGACCCAGTTTTGGACAGATCCTCTACAAACCCTGCCACAGCCAGCAGGTCGTCCCACACTATTCGTGCCTTTCTATCTAAGTATGGCCTGTGCGATGTATGGCGTTTTTTACACCCAGCTGAGAGAGAATATTCTTTTTTTTCTCATGTTCATCACTCATACTCGAGGATCGATTACTTTTTCATGGACAACAAACTTCTTCCCTCTGTCCGTGGCTGTGACTACCACAGTATTGTCATCTCAGACCATGCACCTGTCACTCTGTCTTTGTCCCTCCCTGACATTCCTATAAGGAGTAGACAGTGGAGATTCAATTCAACGTTACTGTCAAACAATGATTTTGTTACATTTATAGAAAAAGAAATAACCTTCTTTCTATCCATAAACAGAACTCCTGGGATCCCATTGTCAACCGTTTGGGATACCCTTAAGGCCTATCTTAGGGGACAAATCATTTCATATACCGCCCGGCTGAGGCAAAAATCTCAAAAAGAAAGAACTGATTTAGCCCAGCAGATAAAAGAAATTGATCAACAATATGCTCAAAACAAATGCCCTAATCTGTACAAAAAAAAAGTAGAACTCAAAACTAAGTTTGATTTATTGTCTACATACTCAATAGAACAATCACTTTTGAAAAGTAAATCATCATTTTACATACATGGAGAAAAGTCAGGAAAACTACTGGCAAATCAGTTGAAGGGTGCCATGGCTAAACAAATCATCCCTAAGATCCAATTAGAGAACGGCACCACAACTCTAGATCATTTACAAATTAACAGAGCATTTAAGGACTTTTATTCCCATTTATATACTTCAGAATCCCAAACCAACAAGAATTTATCTTCTCAGTTTTTCGAAAGGACCAATATGCCAAAACTCACACCCAACCTGAAAGATGCACTGGAGATCCCAATATCCCTGACAGAAATTGTGTCAGCTGTATCGGTAATGCAGTCTGGCAAATGTCCGGGTCCTGACGGCTTCCCTGCTGAATTTTTTAAGAAATTTTCTTCATTACTTTCCCCACTCCTACACTCGGTTCTCTTAGAGTCGTTTGACCAAGGATCCCTTCCGAAATCTTTCTTAGAGGCCTGCATTACCCTCATTGCAAAGAAAGGAAAAGACCCAACTCACTGTTCCTCTTATCGACCAATCTCCCTTTTAAATACAGACGCCAAAATTTTAGCCAAAGTTCTTGCTCAAAGGTTGGAAAAGATCCTTCCTTTCATCATATCAAAAGACCAGACTGGATTCATTAAAGGCAGGCACTCCTTTTTTAATATCAGACGCCTTTTGGACATTATTTATTCTCCTTCGGATACTGTTCCTGAGTGTGTTATTTCCCTTGATGCGGAGAAAGCATTTGATCGGGTTGAATGGGACTACTTGTTTAATGTTCTTGACAAATTTGGTTTTGGCCCCAATTTCATTACATGGGTGCAATTAATTTATTCACATCCCACCGCAACCATTCGGACCAACTCTCAGATATCAAAACCCTTCAGTCTACATCGAGGAACTCGCCAGGGATGCCCACTGAGCCCTTTGCTCTTTGACCTGGCAATTGAACCTCTTGCCACTGCTTTGCGGTCCTGTGACACAATTTCAGGAATCTGGAGAGGCGATATGGAGCACAAGGTCTCCCTTTATGCTGATGACCTTTTACTTTTCATTTCTCATCCGACTGACACGTTGCCCTCCGTTTTATCATTACTTGAGGAATTTGGAATAAATTCTGGTTACAAATTAAACCTGAGTAAAAGTGTAATTTTCCCTGTCAATACCCTGGCGCAGACTCTTGACTTTGGTAAATGGCCTCTTAAAATTGAGAAAATAAAATTCTCTTACCTGGGTGTTACAGTTATGAGGAGGTATAAAGATTTATATCAAGAAAACTTTGTCTCTCTGTTGAATCAGACAAAGCAGGCATTATACAATACAACTTTACAATACAACTTTATTTATAAAGCACTTTAAAACAACACCGTTGGCCAAAGTGCTGTACACCAACACAGACAAGCATACAACTATAAACTCAACAAATACCATAAAAGTGATGAATTACCAGATCAAACAGCAAACAGTAAAAAACTATAAAAGAAAAACTTAAAATCCATAAAACCAACATTTCAAGCTGTGTTAAAAGCCAAAGAGAAAAAGTGTGTCTTCAGAGCAGATTTGAAAACAGGAAGTGAGTCAGTTTGTCTGACACGCAGAGGCAGCTCGTTCCACAGTTTAGGGGCAGCAACTGAGAACGCTCGGTCACCTCTCAGCCTCCTAATGGATAAATTATCCCGATGGTCACCGCTTTCCATTTCCCTCATAGGCCGTATTAACTCAGTCAAGATGGTCACTTTACCTAAGTTTTTAGATCTCTTTCAAAATATTCCTGTTTTTATCCCTGGTTCATTCTTTGTTCAGTTAGATTCCATCATTTCATCATATCTGTGGCAAGGAAAACGTCCACGCTTAAATAAGACACATCTCCAAAAAACTAAGGCCGCAGGCGGTCTTGCCCTTCCAAATTTCCGCTTTTATTATTGGGTAGCAAACTTGCACTGTCTAGCATTCTGGTCATTCTATTACAACAGGCCTGACAGCCCTGACTGGGTAGAGATGGAGTCACAGTGTTCTGGGAAATGGTCCTCCGTGGCTTTCTTGGTGTTGCAGAAAGTGCCTCCACTGCATGTGATGAATGGCTCAGTGAGTGGTGTGTGTGTGTGGGAGGGTGAGATGTGTGTCGGCCGTCCGCCGGCCAGAAGAGGGCGCTATGTGCTCATGTTCTGCACGTGTTGAGAGGAGCAAGACGTGACGGTGTGTGTGTGTGTGGAGAAAAGTAAACGGCAAAGTAAAACGCGGCTGTAAGAAAGTCTGTTTGTGCACCTGTTGGCTAGAATTATTATTAAAAACAAGAGGATTAACCTTCAGCCACCGTGTGGTTTATGTGCAAGGCAAGTGAGGGAGTTAACCCTGAAGCAGAGACTTCAGCCCTGGAGGAAGATCTCCCCTGTGTCTTTTGACCACGGATGAAAGACTGAGCAGGAAAGGTTAACACTGGCGACCACGAAGGGACCTCTTCGCCTTGCTGGACAAGTGGTGAGCTTTGAATAAGAGAGATAATAACGGCTAGCAATAAAGCCAAGAGACTGCATTAGCCTGCTATATTAGCCTGCTGTTTAACAACTACAAGATGGACGCCGCCGCCCGCTCCTGTAAAAACTATGGGGTTGAAACAGATTATTCCAACCCGTTTATGACATTGGATATTTCTTCTGAGAGCAGAAAAGCTGCCAAAGATGTGAAATGTGAACATTACAACCCTTTTCTGTGTGATGAACGCTGTTTTAGCTCGTACGCTAAAGGAGGGGACATGTTTGCACCGCGCCAAGACCCTGCTCAGCCACAGTTTACTCCTACAAATCCATTCATTGATGCCAAATGTCAAGGTTATAACGCTCATGGAGGGGCTGCAGATGACAGAATGCATTTCTACTCAACCCCCACGTTTCAAATGAAAGATAATTATATGGACTCCAACCCATTTACTTCTGCTCATATGCAAAGTTTTGTGCACAGCACGCCGGCCCCTGTCAACCCAGTGACATTTCCAGCTGTGCATTGTACCCCTTCTCATAACCTGGATGGAACGATAAGCTACAAGCAAACCCCTGCACGGCCCCAGCCCCGATTAAAACCAAATAAATCTCGTTTCATGGTGCAGCAGCCTTTATCCGACAGTGAGGAGGATGGAGATCCTAGAGAGAGGGTCCCCACCTTACGTCCGGGCCAATACGACGGTACCACACCATGGACAGAATTTCTGCACAGGTTTGAGAGCTGCGCCGAAGCGAACTATTGGTCCGAAAAGACTATGACAGTGCAGCTGAAATTCTGCCTGGTTGGCGCAGCGGGGGCCATTGTCCACAGAAACCCTCGCTCTTACAGATGGGACTACCGCCGCCTGGTGGACGAACTGGAAACTGCATACGGCCCATCTTCTGATCATGCCGCTGCGGTTGCAGTAGAGCTGAGGCAGCGTGTACGGAAACATGGAGAGGACCTGCACGTTTTCAGAGACGATATTTACGGGAAAGTGGCTGTGGCTTATGGTGGCAGAGCAGAAGCTGAACAGGACTCTATTGCTGTTGAAGTTTTCACAAACGGTTTGGGTGATGCTGAAATAGTTCAGAAACTATTAGAGCAACGACCAGCCACGCTCGCCCGTGCATATGAAATAGCCCATGCTCATGAGACCACAAAAAGGGCTGCAGCTTATGTCACCAGTACCATGCAGTCAGGAGCCCGCGGCATGGTTGAACGACGGCCCAGAGCTGCTGTAGTCAGAGCCAATGACCAACATGAAAGTGTTAATAAAACTACACCTGTAACCAACCCTTCACCGAATCAGTTTGCCACACACCCACCCTCAGCCTTTAATAACCGCAAAAATTTGGCGAAGGGGAGAGTCCGTTGCCACAATTGTCAAGGTTGGGGTCACATCCAGAAGCAGTGCCCCTCGCCCCACAAGACCACCAAAGCTTTGACATTCAGTAGCTCCTCCGGTGATACCCAAGAACCCACCGTGCTCCACCTGAAAGGCCATAGCCAAGAAATGAGTATCCTCATGCGAATCTATGAAGTGGAGGTGTGTGCTGTGTTGGACAGTGGGGCACGGAGAAATGTGCTGCCGTTGCGCTACTTTAATTCCATCCATCCTGACATGAGACCTCAGCTGCATTCATCAATTGTTGAGACTTTACTGGGGGTGGGACCTGTAGATGTGCCAGTGCTGGGTGAGGCCCAGATACCTGTCAGCATCAACAATCGTCAGGTGGATGTAGATTTTATTGTAGCAGATATAACAGGGTTAGAAGTGCTGCTGGGGCATCCCTTCCTCACACAAGCTGAAGCCCGTCTTGATTTTGGCAGACACCGCATCATTCTGTTTGGCGAAGAAGTGCCCTACTACCAATCTGAATCTGACCTGAAGTCGCATGCAGTGAAAATATCCAGAACTGTGGTGGTGGAACCAGGACAGGAGTATGTTGTGAAGGGCAGCGTGCATCTAAGTGGGACAGCCCGCAGTGACATGATACTTAGCCCCACCAAGGGTTTTGTGGAGAAACACAAAGTACTCCTCGCCAGAGTTTTAGTTCATCCCCAGACGTCCAAGACGGTCCCCCTTCGCCTCTTTAATCCTGGCAACAAAGCTGTGACCATCAAAGAAGGATCCATGGCTGGTCTTCTCCAGCCAGCTGAAGTCATGCAGTCTTCCTATGTCTCACCGGCCGCAGACTCACCAGCCAGCTCCCCTGTAGTTCCTCTGCACCTGGAAGAGCTCTATGCCCAGAGCTCTAGGGACCTCAATGATGGTGAATGTCTCCAACTTAAACGTTTGTTTTCTACTTATGGACATGTGTTCTCTACTGGGCCTACTGACCTGGGCCGAACCAACCTCGTCCAGCACGATATTGTACTTCGTCCAGGTGCCCCGATCAAACAACCTCCACGTAAGATGGCGAAAGAGAAGCAGCAATACGCCAACCAGCAGATACATGACAGCCTACAGAACGGTCTCGCCCAAAGCAGCCACAGCAGCTGGGCCTCACCCATAGTTATGGTACGTAAGAAGGATGGGACCTATCGGCTCTGCATCGATTACAGGGTTCTCAATGAGCGAACCATACCGGATGCGTATCCTCTGCCCCGTATCCAGGACACGCTGGATACACTGTCTACTGCCAGATGGTTCAGCACGTTGGACCTTACTTCAGGTTACTGGCAGGTGGAGCTGACGCCGAGAGCACGCAAAGCAGCTGCATTCTGCGCCAGGACAGGTCTCTTTGAGTGGAACGTCATGCCGTTTGGATTATGCAATGCCCCGGCGACATTTCAGCGGCTGATGGACCGTGTTTTAGCTGGCATGCAATGGGAGACCTGTCTGGTCTACCTGGACGACATCATCGTGCTGGCGAGGAATGTGTCAGAAATGCTGCAGCGGCTTGACCAGGTGTTTTACAGACTACAACAAGCTAACCTGAAATTAAAACCTGCCAAATGCTGCCTTTTCCGCCGCGAGGTGGTTTACCTAGGTCACATAGTGTCTGAACAGGGTATAGCTACGGACCCCAGCAAGGTCCAAAAGGTCCAAATGTGGCCCACTCCATCGTCCATCCAGGAGGTTCGACGTTTCATCGGCCTGGCCTCATACTATCGCCGATTTGTAAAAGACTTTGCATCTATTGCTGAACCCCTTCATAACCTAACCATGAAAAATGCACGTTTCCAGTGGCATGCTGAACACCAAGCTGCTTTCGACGAGTTAAA
>JBBPBX010015994.1:0-48721 GCA_038048925.1 Garcialebias charrua | reverse complement strand
ACAACCTTGCGGCCACAACTCCGATAAGCTGCCTCGACAATAGAGGCGCGAAACATGGCCCACTCGGGCTCAATGTCCCCCGCCTCCCTCGGAACGTGTTCAAAGCTCTCCCGGAGGTGGGAGTTAAAGCTCCGTCTTACGGGAGACTCTGCCAGACGTTCCCAGCAGACCCTCACAATACGTTTGGGTCTGCCAGGTCTGACCGGCATCCTCCCCCACCATCGGAGCCAACTCACCACCAGGTAGTGGTCAGTTGACAGCTCCGCCCCTCTCTTCACCCGAGTGTCCAGGACATGCGGCCGCAGATCAGATGAGACGACAACAAAGTCGATCATTGAACTACGACCTAGGGTGTCCTGGTGCCAAGAGCACATATGGACACCCTTATGCCTGAACATGGTGTTCGTTATGGACAATCCATGACGAGCACAGAAGTCCAACAACAGAACACCACTCGGGTTCAGATCAGGGGGGCCGTTCCTCCCAACCACACCCCTCCAGGTCTCACTGTCATTGCCCACGTGAGCGTTGAAGTCCCCCAGCAGAACAAGGGAGTCCCCAGGAGGCGCACCCTCCAATACCCCCTCCAAGGACTCCAAAAAGGGTGGGTAATCTGCGCTGCCGTTCGGCGCATAGGCACAAACAACAGTCAGAGCCCGTCCCCCCACACGTAGGCGAAGGGAGGCTACCCTCTCGTTCACCGGGGTGAACCCCAACGTACAGGCACCAAGATGGGGGGCAACAAGTATGCCCACTCCTGCTCGGCGCCTCTCACCAGGGGCAACTCCAGAGTGGAAGAGTGTCCAACCCCTCTCAAGGAAACTGGTTCCAGAGCCAGAGCCATGCGTTGAGGTGAGTCCGACTATTTCTAGCCGGAACCTCTCAACCTCACACACTAGCTCAGGCTCCTTCCCCACCAGAGAGGTGACATTCCATGTCCCAATGGCCAGCTTCTGTAGCCGAGGATCAGACCGCCAGGGTCCCCGCCCTCGGCCACCACCCATTCCACAATGCACCCGACCCCTTTGGCCCCTCCCACAGGTGGTGAGCCTATGGGAAGGGGGACCCACGTCTCCTCTTCGGGCTGTGCCCGGCCGAGCTCCATGGGTGAAAGCCCGGCCACCAGGCGCTCGCCAACGTGCCCCTCCTCCGGGCCTGGCTCCAGAGTGGGGCCCCGGTGACCCGCGTCCGGGCGAGGGAACATTGTTTCCATTTATATTATTCATCATAAGGGGTCTTGTGGGCTGCGCTTTGTCTCGTCCCTCACCTAGGACCTGTCTGCCTTGGGTGACCCTACTAGGGGCATAAAGCCCCTGACAGCATAGCTCCTAGGATCATTGGGACACTCAAACCCCTCCACCACAGTAAGGTGGCAGCCCAGGGAGGGGGTTATTTAACTAAATTCTTTAATTAGATGAAAATGCAAAATTTAAAGTGAAGTTTAGTTTCATCAGTAAAAAAGATAGAATGGCCAGGTCTCTCTTGAAAAAGAGATTTTTAATCTCAATGAGATGTACCTGTGCCTCTATGAGACACACCAAAGTTCATGCTCAGTAATCCAGGTATAAAATCCAACAATGTTCAGTCAGCTCATCTGGATGGTTTCTTTTTGTGCTGAGACGTTTTGAGACACAGGTGCAGAGCTCTTGGGAAACGCATGTGATGTGTGTGTCGTGTGTGCCACAGTATGATGGGAGCTCCACTTTGACTCGCTCTTTTTTGTTCCTGCTGTTTTTGTTTTAACTTTTTTTGCACCTACACTGTGCACCCACGCCACATTTTTTAAATTGTGTGTGTCACTGCCTTGCCATCCTGCCATCGTGGTTCAATTCCCAGCCCCTTCCAGCCTCAGGCTCAGGCCTATCATGGTGGCCATCTCCATGGTCCTTCATCTGCCTACAAAGACCAAACTCTAGGGGACAGTTTAGTTTGAACTATGGATGTTCTGTGTCTGCCAGACCTGGTTCTGGAGGGCAGTCATTGTCTGTTGCCGCTGCCGTTATTATTATCATGCTGCTAACAGAATCACACTGCTAACAGTACCGTGATGCTAACGGGACCTCGTTGCAAAGAGAACCTTACTGCCAACAGTACCACTCTGCTACTAAGACCATGCTGCTGTAGATGCATTTCTTTTTCACTGTTGGTGCCTTGTTTTTGTATTTTTGTTGCATGCTTTGGTATTTCTTGTTGTTTTTGGAGAGTGGAGACAGTCCTTCTTGTCCTGGGCATTTCATTGCATTGCTGACCTTGTGTTGACCTGCATATGACAATAAACCTAACCCCCTCCTGCTGCAGTAGCTATACAGCACAGAAGGGGTTTCTTCCCACCAGTCTCCACTCCAATCCGGCATCCGCCGTTTGGCCACAAATCTATCATGAAGAAAGCGCTGCGCCTTTCAGCAGACAGTCTGTCCTCTATACACAATGTCTGCACGACCTCCGTTCACTTTTTGTCCATTAATAATAATAATAATAATAATAATAATAATGAATTCAATTTATAACGCACTTTTCATTAATGAAAATCTCAAAGTGCTACAAAGTGCAACAGAATTAAATGTCAATAAAACAAGTAATAAAACAAGTAAAATCAATAACAGTATCAACTAAGATCAAAAGTAGAATCATGAGGAGGTAGAGTATGCTCGGTTGAAAAGAAAGGTCTTCAAGCCGCTCTTAAAGTCAACCACAGACTGTGGGGCTCTCAGACAGTCAGGAAGAGAGTTCCACAGGCGGGGGGCAGCCACACTGAAAGCCCGGTCTCCATTAGAATTGTTTAGTGTGTTTGAAGAGTCATACAGCTGAATGTCCGAGTGCACTTCCACATTGACTAACACGCTCACAAACATCTGACCAATTGCACAATACTTGGCACAGTTTGACCTGCGTCTTGTGTCGAGAAAGGGCTGTCAAAGCTACTCTGATAATAAAATGACAATTTTTGTCACAAAACTACCGTACATCAATGAGAACCGATTCTACTGCTTCAGATGGAGTACGCCGGGCCATTAAATCTGTTGGAGAAGGAGCTTCACTGCCTTTGTAGGGTGTCATAAAGAAGATGGGATGGATTGTAGTTTGTGATGTTTCTTGCAGACTCAAGACATTTGATGATTGTAGATTTATTTTGACGTTTCCATTGCAGCGGTGATCATCTTCTCTTTGGGGTAACTGAGATGCATTGTGTCTGCAGACAGCTGATGACAGCCCAAACAGCATCTTTGTATTCCCTTTCCGTCTCACACATTAGAGTGTGATTGCTGCAGGTTGTTGACAGGAAGCGATCTGTAGTTGTTATTTCAAGTGGAAGGTGTGCCACTAAAGAGGTTAATTGCATAAAATGTAAGCTCCTTGCTTGCCTCACAATTCACACTGCAGCTGATCACGTCCAAGGCGAATACAAATCAAGCGCGGGTTGGCGGCTCAGCGCGGTGGCAACAGTTGCTGTCATGGCGGCTTGTCTGGTGGGATGAACGCGTCCTGCTGTTTGAAATGCTTGGCAGGCTGGTCCAGTCTCACTTTTCTCTTTTACTGCTGTTCATCCGTGGCTAGAGGGTAATAAATGTGTTGTTTGAATTACTGACAGACTGTCCCAGTCTTGCTGGGGTTTGGCTTCATTAAAACACAGTTGTAAAAAAAAAGGAAAAAAAAGAAAGCATTGTCGACTGTTCAAAACACTAGCAGTCAACAAATTTATAATTCAAGTGAATCAAAAAGAACAACAGTGTATTGTGGAAAAAAAATAACAAGATTTATGACAAATTAAAACTGTTTAGGCACAATTGTCTTTCTAAACAAATGGAAGAATGCATCATGGTGAGGTCCATGAAAAACATCATACTTAAACACCTTTAAAAAAAGATGCTCACATTGGAACGTAACATTTTGTCTCTTCACACTGGCCATTCATTGTCAGGGGGTCTTTCAGTTGTTCATACATTTCAATATTTTACATGTGTACTTCTATCAGAGTACAGATACTCAACCAGTTATAAAAATTACTTTTGTTCTTTTGCAAAACTGCTGGTTTCCAAACTTAGCATATTTTAATTAGCACAGTAAAACAATTAAACAAGATGGCAACACAACCTCAACAAGAATCCCACTCAGAGGCGGCTCCAGGGGGGAGCTAGGGTGTGCTATAGCCCCCCCTGGAAAAGTCACAGCACCCCCTTAGCACCCCCAAGAAAATATCAGATTATTTTCTTTTTCATCTGAGTTAATATTCTTTAACATGTGGTTGTTGTGATATTTTCCTCGCAAAACACAACTAATAAATAAAAAAATCAGTGATTATATCGAGTTAAAAACAACAACAATCTGATCCACCAGCTGAAGCCCACAAAGATGAGTGATGCTCTCAACACTGACCCAGTAAGGAGCAGAAACTGGTGACATGATGCCTCTGGTTATGCCATTTTTAGCTAATACAACTTGATAAATCATTTCCTGGCTTGCAGTGATAATAAATGACTTATCTGGTCACATTAAATAAATACTTTTAACCAAAATCCAAAATAAACTTTATTAAAATAGCCCCACTGCATCTAAATTCATGCGCGTATAAAACTGAAATAATTCCTGCTCAAAGAGTTCATTTTGCCTTAGACAAGAGAATTAAGCCTTGACTGATTTATTATTATTGCTTGTTTATTATTGTTGTTGATTTTTAGTTTGATTATTTTTGTAATAAAACTTAAAAGACAACTTTATTCGGATGATTATTCATTTGTTCTGGTATAGAACTCCCTGTAATAACATATTCACCCTTTACTAATCAGAATCAGTCACTGAAGTACTTTGTAGAATATATTGATTAAGTTGTTGTTGGTCAGTAAACTGACCAGTGGGTGCCAAACTTTAATGAATGAAAAATAAATAAAACAAATGTAGTGGGGCTGAGATGGAAAAGGTGTCATCCTTCTTCCTCCATCTCACCCTTCGTTATGGCTACAAGCTTCTACCTCATGAACCCCTAGTCTGAAATATCACTGTGAAAACAAATCACTGTAATACAATTTGGTTATGTGCTGCTGATCTCATGCTGCTGATCTATTTCATGTTGCTGTGTTCACTCGTCCTCATCTGCTCACACAGACTCATGTTCGTGCTGCTATTGTTTGGCGCATTGTTTCGTACTAGTAGTGCTTAGTGTATTTTTAGTTTAGTGTATTTCTTATTTCATGTCTCGGATCTTTTTTACTGTTTTTCTTTACAATTTGTATTTTTGTTGGATGTAACTGGGACCCTGTCCATAGTTTCGTTCCACCTTATGTACCACATGTGATGTGAATGACACACATTGACCTTGAGAACTGAAAGAACAAATGATGCTTCATAGCATCCTCAGTAAAATGCTTAGCCCCCCCTTAGCACCTGCAGAAAAATATCTCTGGAGCCGCCACTGATCCCACTTATCAGTTTATGACTACTGTTTTAATGTTGGGTACGGTAATAATTGTGGCAAAAAGATGCTATTAGCAGTCATTTTGACATTATTGGTGCTGTCAGTATTTCCTACAGGCAACGGAGTGCTTTCATGGGATTTTAAGGAGGAGGGAGCTAGACTACAATTAAAAAACGGTTTGACTATTGTTATATAGTCAGAGAGTCTTTATTGTCATTTGCACCGCATGTAGTACATGTGATGAAATGAGATTATGTACACAGGGTCCCAGTTACATCCAACAACAAAATGTAAGAGAAAAACAGTAATAACATCTAGGATATGAACTAAGAAAAACATCCAACTAGAAATACACTAAGCCCTAGAGTAATAGAAAAACGTCATTACAAACAGCAGCACGAACATGAGTCTTTATGAGCAGATGGTCACAGATGAACACAGCAACAAGAAAACAGATCAGCATCAGCATGATGTGATATTTCACAGTGATTATTCTTATTATTTATTTATTCATGAGTCTAACAGCCTCAGGGTAGAAGCTGTTCCTCAGTCTAGTGGTTCTACATTTGATGCTCCTCAACCTCCGTCCTGAGGGGAGTGGGGCAAAGAGTGTGTGTGCTGGGTGAGTGGGGTCTTTCATGATGCAGGTGGCTTTTTTCCTGCATCTCGAAGTGTAAATGTCTGTGATGGTGGGGAGACTGATGGTACGTCCACACCTAACAGCGTTTCAACTGCAGGAGCGTCCAGCTTACATGCAAAGTCAATGGGGGACGCGCCTCCAGGCGCGTCTTGGCGTCGGGCGTCATGTCACGTGCGTGTTGAGCGTGCTGGAAAGCGTTTTCCGTGCACGTGAACCCGCGTCAGCCTCCAAAGCACGCCTTGAACATGTTGAAGATTTCGCCGTTCAAACGTTCAAACGCCGTTCAACTCTCCCTGATTGGTTGATCAGGGAGAGTCGGGGGGAGAAGAGAGGGGGAGAGTCCCTATGTGATGCGGAAACGAGGGGACGGGGGTATTGCGCAACTATGTGACGTATTGTTTGATTGATTGATTGATGTTTATTCATTCATTTTAAAAGAACAATACAAGACAGTTTCATCAGATACAAGAATACAAGTAGGATAAAATGAAGGGAGCAGAAAGAAGATGAAATCTTATTATATCTGCCCCTTATTTCACAGTTTGTTCAACCAATGATAACCTTCAAGCAACATCACAGAATGAATAATTCTAAATTGTGTATTGTTTGTGGGACACAGAAAAAAACCCGCGAAGTCGTGAACTATGGAAGAGAAACTCATTGTAGCTGTGTGTTCGCGACAAGTCCTTCACGACCAGTCAAGTCTGCTCTACAGAGACAGAAATAAAAAGCTCCTTGCCTGGCGGAGTGCAGTGAGGAACTCGGTATACCGGTAAGCTCCTCCCACACCCCCCGCCGCCACACCGCCGCAGCTTCGCGTTCTGGTCTGGACACCACTGTGGGTCCAGTGCGTCCACTTGCGTGCGTGACGAGCTTTTTTGAAGTTGAAACGCTGTTAGGTGTGAACGTACCATGTCTGTGATGGTGGGGAGACTGACTCCAACATCTTCTGTGCAGCCTTCACCACTCTCTGCAGAGCTTTTCTTTCTGCAGCTGTGCAGCCTCCATGCCACACGTTGATGCTGGAGCACAGGATGCTCTCCACTGCACACCTGTAGAAGGAGGTGAGGACTGGGCTGCTCAGACCAGCTCGTCTCAGCCGTCTGAGGAAGTAGAGTCTCTGATGACCTTTCTTGATCAGGCTGGTGGTGTTGTTGCTCCAGCTGAGGTTATCATTCAAGTGTACACCCAAGTATTTGTAGCTGGAGACCACTTCCACTGCAGATCCTCTTATGTTCAGTGGGGTGTGGGTGTGTATGTTCCTTCTGAAGTCCACAATCATCTCCTTTGTCTTCTTCACATTCATGTGAAGATTATTCTCTTTGCACCAGCTCTCCAGGTGTTTCACCTCCTGCCTGTAGCTGGACTCATCATTGTTTGTGATGCATCCCACCACAGCTGTATCATCTGCAAACTTTACAAGATACTTTAATAATAATAAATAATAATGTGTTTGTCTGTCATCTGCGTATGTTTCCCATACACAGACGAAATTCGTCTCTGCATTTAACCCAACCACCTACCAGGTGGTGCAGTGAGCAGCCAGAAAGCGCCCGGGGAGCTGGAGAATTAGGTGTGCACTCATAGACACCCCAAGGTGTGTAGTGGCCAGGGCGCGAACCCGCGTCCTTCGGGTCCCAAGTCGAAAGCCCTGTCACTAGACCATCCTTTACAAACTTTACAAGAACTTTACAATATACTTGTACAAAAGACGTGTTTGTGTTTTTGCCAATTTAATTAATTTTTTTCCTCTGTCAAGGGGTTTGTGTAGACACCAGTTCAACTCTGTCAAGGGGTTTGTGTAGACACCAGTTCAACTTGGTTGCAGTTAAGAAATGAAATACCACAATTGCCGGACTATAAGCCACTACATTTTTCACACGATTTGAACAACGTGGCTTATACAATGCTGCAGCAAATTATTTATTTTTTTGATGGGCTAACGAGCTTCATTCCACCAAAACATTTAGCTTCATCACACCCACGCACTCATATATGCCCAATACACATCTCTCTTGGGGGTTAGTGATCAATGGCTTCCTGGTAGACTACTGTATTAATTTTTTTAATCAGCAGTGTTACAGGCACTGTTCAGAAAAAAAAAACTAATTACTGTCTTTGTGTGAGTTACTGGTACGTATTTAATTAAAAGTAATATATATATATATATGTAAACATCTCATGTTACAACTGAACACCTGTAAAATTTTATTTTATTTTTAAATTTAGCAGGTGCGGCTTATATTCAGTTGTGCTCAATAGTCCAGAAATTACAGTATCTCTTTTTGTGAATCCTAATAGTGACAAACTCTGGGTTTCTTTAGCTTAAGAGCAAAAGGCAAAACATCTATTGATACATAAAAAAAATGGGTGTTTTGGAGGATTCAGTCACCTTTATTAATCTTATATGGTTGGACAATCCAAGGACCAGACTTAGATTCTTTCTTCATGTGAAAGAAGTATTTGTAAAACCTTGTGAATAGCCTTCATTTTATGCTGTGACTCGTGGGATTCTTTTTCATAAACAAATGCTTTTGTCCACAGCTCAACATGTTTCCTGCCACCAATTACAACGTGTCCCTATCATCACTCTCTGATCTCACATCTATATTGTTCCTGTTTAGTTCACATCAGAGCATGTCCTCTTTCACTTTCACAACATTAGAGTATCACCTCTCTGTAATGAGCAGGGATTTTAGATGAATGTGACAAATTTATTTGAAGAATTGTACTCCCCCCACCCCAAAACTGCAAAAAGACAGCTGTGAACGAGTTTCTATTAGCGTGAACCAATCAGCTGTGATTTAGTGACGATTGTGTGTGACTTTTATTCTACAGTACGCCTCTACCATTATTTTTCTTTTATGATTATTTTCCTCTGTGGATATGGAAGACAGTAAAGTTATGCAGATTCCCAGATGTATTAAAATAGAAGTACGAGGCATTTTTTATGATCGTTTTCTTTACGGTCAACATCACAGAGTTTACTAGAAGCCTGTTTGGTCATCTGTCACAGCAAGAATCCTTCCTACAAGATACTTTATGTGATCAAACTGTCTTTGTGTCACAAGAAGGACTGGTATTTTTATGAGTAATGGAAGGAGACGAAACCGTGTGGAGAGAGGAAGGAAACATTACGTTCTTGACAATGGTCAGCCTTTTCTTTTTTAGAAAGGAAAAATGAAATCTTGCTCTAAACGGCAACCGTAAGATTATTTTTGGTGCCAACGTCCCCGTGGTAATGTTCATTGTGTTTTAGCATATGTTGTTCCATGGCAACCAGGATGAAAAGGTTTTATTGATTTTTCTTGGAGGCAAATTAGGCCTCACCCTGGTGTCGACATACAATTCACTCGTCGCTGCTTTTGTTGCACCATGAGCAGCCTTCAACAGATATTTCTTCCTTCTCTGTAATTACCGCTGGTAACCTGAATGGCATGACGAACAGCAAACTGCCCTCATCATTAGCTGTCAGCTGTTTTAAGGCACAGCTCAATGATTAGATGATGAGCACTAACGAGACGTGAAATCTCGCCGTGAGTGGCGATGACTGCAAGTTTTACATTGATTTACTTTAAGTTTTAGTGCTTAAACAGGTACCATACTTGCTGCCGTACACATCACATTAGTCCAAATATGTCTAATAAAGTGAAAAAAAAACATAAATATGTCGCTTCACTATATAAGTCACATCCATTATGCATCACCTCTGACACGTCGTGTTTTATACATGTCACCACTGACAAGCTGGAAATGTGGGCCAGGGTTGTGCCAAAAATCAAATGGCTGCCAAATGTTGGCCGCGGGAGCATGTGCAGGAGGACTTTAATAAGAATTTAACAAGATTAACACTTTAAAACAATTATTTGTTTGCTCAATATTATAGTAAAGGTGTGTCTCATTTTAACTTTCCCATAATAAATGCACTTTGACAGTCAAATCAGCTGCATTTCAAAACCTGATTTGTGAAACCGGGATTGAGCAGAGGGACGACATTGCTGTGTATTTCTTTGAAATTTAACAAGCTAACCACCTAAAAACAATTATTTGTTTGCTTGACATTATAGTAAAGGTGTGTCTCAGTTGAACTTTTCCTTGATAAAATACTTAAATGGTCAAATCTGCTGCATTTTAAAAGCTGAATCGTGCAAGCGGGAGCGCGCAGAGGGACGACTCGATGTGCATTTCTTCGAAATTCTTAAAAAAATTATTGTTGTTTGCTCGACAAGTGCTTCATTAATAGACACTTTTACCTATTAATAAGACACTTGGCTTGTCACATTAGTTGAGGTTGAAAATGGTAGTGCTCAATATTTTCCATGTCAGAATGAAGGAACTCGTCTGATCTCAGCAAAAATAGTGTTATAATTATGGGGAAAAATAAAAAAACATGTCGCTTCACTGTATAAGTCGCAGGCATGCTAATTCATGCAAACTTGTGCGACTTATTCAGTGAAAAATATGATAAAACTGAAATCATCATGTTAAAGGGGTCATACAACCAAGAACAACCACTTGATTTCTTTGTCTGTTACCATAAGTTAGATTTGAAGAGGTTTTCCAGCAAATAAGAGTATCCATAAAAGGGTTTATTTCAAACTTCTCTCCAAAATCCCTCTGTTCTAACACAGCTTGTTGTGAATCAGTTTAGAGCTACTTATGAGGTGAATAGGTGGCAAATTAATTTAAATTAGTTGTGTAGTGCCATTTTCATCAATAAGAATACAAATAGAGCAATCTGAGCTGTGATTTTTTTTGTCACACTCACTGTAGCTGATACATTTAGTGAATAATTTATTGCTTACTGAGTCTCCAACTGTAATAATACTCAAAGAATGACCGTTTAACAAGCATTTCTAACATTCAAGATTGTTTTTTTATTCTATTGCAAATGCATTTGAATGAAAGTATAAAATTTCATCCTTCCGTCTATTATCTTTAACCCTTCGTCAGGAAATTGTCCAGTGATTTTGACATCATGATTATATCCAATTACTAGCTGGATTTAAATAACTTGTCCAAAACCGCATCAGAAATCATATAAATGTGGTTAAAAAAAAACATCTGTAACGATCAATGGAATACCCAGAGAGTACAGTTTGAAGGGAACAGACTCCACGACATAGGAAATTTAACTGTGCTTCATTTTACAGTGAATGTGTTCATCAATGTACAAGGGAAGATCTGGAATCCTGCAGGACAAGGAGAGAGGTCAAGCAGGTGGAACTCAGAAGGTGGTGAGTAATCATCTTCTTTTCTTACAGATTGTTTATGGATCATTGCGTGGATTGACGTTCCAGTGGTTCCAGCACAAGGGATGTAGGTGCAGGAGGTGAGTCAGAGGTGTGGCTGGCAAGTGGTTGGAAGGCGGTGGAGACAGCTGAGGAAGTCGACAAGGACCTCAGGGTTTTCACAGATGAGTCGAGGAACCGGTGAATCACAGGCATCGACGCTGTAACACGAACAGAACACAAGTTAAGCATTTACAAATTCATAGAAGCAAACAATGTGACTAGAAGCACAAATACCGGTAGGCATGTAATGCTCCAGCAGGAAGTAGAGGTCCTCTGCAGCCTTTTATGCTCCTGGCACTCATCAAGGGAATGGACTACAGGTGTGGTTTGCATTAGTGTTGCATTTGGGCTCAAAACATCCGACCCGGCCCCAGCCTGTAGAAATAATTCCCGAACCCGACCCCACCAGACAAATTAACAGTTAATACAGGTCTCTTTCAAGGCCGGTCAGCATGTGGTCAAATGGCCGTCTGCGGCAGATAATTGTGGCAAGCCATGTTGTCATAGAATTGAATTGTCAGCCGTGCGCATAAGCTGATGCAATCAAAAGCCCAACACCGACCCAGCCCGCCCATCCAGCACATTATTGTGGCCCAGCCAGGCCCAAATTCGAGTCGGGCCAGACCAGGCTTCGGGCCCGAGTTAGAAATGACAGCTCCAGTTGACGCCATCTTGGGACTTCAAGCTGCAGAAAAAAACTGAACAACAATAAACACACGGGCAAAACGTAATAATATCTACCGTACTAAAAAAAAAAAGAGTCAACACCACATTGCAAAATATTATCTCTGTGGATGTGTTGTAAATGACTCTCAGCTACTACCACATCAAATTTTGACTCAGTATATATATTTTTAAAACTGAGCCATCACCATTAATGCAGATTAACCATCTTAAGTTAAATTGACTCCAAAAGTATTACTTTGTATAGATAAACATCTGATGATTACTGTCTGAAAGTCTGAATAAATTGCACCAAGAGGCTCGAGAGATATTTTGCTAAAAGACTAACAGGGTTGACTCAAACAGATTATGCTAAATTTAAGCAAAATAATCTCTTGTCCTCTGAGTAACATCAGTTTATAGTTTGTGAGTGTGAATGATACTGTGCTACAGCCACATATAATTTTAACATTTTATCTCTAAAATTGATTGAATTTTAGCCACTTTTGAGCTTTGAAGGTCTGTTAGACGTGACAGCCATCTTGACTTGGACTTCACTTTATGTGTGTTCAGTGCAACAGGACAATGATGATAAGGTATTACAATTATGTCTTGTTTAAGTATACTGTATCAAGTCCTGTTTTATTCTTAGGTTTACAGCTCACAATTTGTTGCAACAAATAAAAACAACTTCACAAATAATAGACAATTTTAAGCAGCTCCACATATTTGGAGACAAAAACAGCCCTAAGATGAAGTTAAAGTTTCTTTTGTTGGTTTGCAGCAGTGATCTCCTCTGAGGAAATGTGGCAGGTCTGTGTGGACAGGTGGGTCCATGGCTACAGGCGTGTGAACCCGAGGCAGCTCCATCATCCAGACCTGGTGCTGACGAGACTTGGCGAATGTGTTGCTGTCCCTCCTCCTCCTCCTCCCTCCATCTCTACAGCTCCCTAACCACAGTTGTTCATGAATATGGATGGCGAGCAAGGCTCCCTGGCATCATTAATGTGCCACAAGCCCATATAAATCACATCACCATAAAACCTCCAAATGCTCTGACAGAGAAGGTAACAACCAGCTGAAGTCAGGAAGACAAATAATTCTCCAAGATAACAACCATGTATATCCTTATAGTTTCGTGTTCCACACTGATTAGTTCCTAAATTACTTTGCAGCCGTGTAACTGTGTAAACGGCTTCAGATGTTGGAAATCACTCCACAGCTGCTGCAGACTTTGTTCCCAGCATCAAAGAAGACATCTTTTTACATCAACAAAAAGTGCAAAAACTAAATGCCGTCAGTTGTGGTAAACTAGTTTCTTTACGCTAGTGGTGAACGACAATGTAATTGCGTGGGTGCATTCTTCTGTCTTTTAGCAAAATATCTCATGAACTATTGGATGGATTTCAATGAATTACAGAAATTAGTCATTGAATGTACTCACAACTGATTAACTTTTAAAGTCAACTTAATTCAAGATGGGTGCCACAGCTAACCCGCTGCATTAAGCACATTATTGTGCATTAAACTCCACGTGGAAAACCTAGTGAAGAAATTGAAAGTTAAACTGGGTTTCTTTTTCAGAAACAGATCATGCCTATCACTGAATGTTAGGAAACGCCTTGTATCTGTGACTTTCCTTCCCTCCATTGATTACGGTGACATTCTCTACATGAATGCTCCTACAAGCACCCTGCGGATGTTGGATGTTGTCTATCATGGTGCACTAAGATTCATAACTGGCTGTGATTATCGTACCCACCACTGCACCCTGTATTCACTGGTTAACTGGACATCATTAACCTCACGCAGACTCTTCCACTGGTACATTTTCATCTTTAAATCATTTCTTGGTTTGCTGCCCTCATACATCTCCTCCTACATGTCTTTGCGTGAGTGCAGCTACAGTGTGCGCTCTCAGGACATGATTACCTGCAGTGTTCCATCAGTGAGGACTGAACTTGGAAAAAGGGCCTTCTCCTACTCTGCTCCTGCTTCATGGAATATCTTACAAAAAGATCTGAAGCTCTCGACCTTGACTTCTCTAAACGGTTTTCAGAATCTATATGAATCCTGGCAAAAACCAATGCAGATCTGTTCCTGTCTTTGATTTTATACGTCTACCTTATAATGTTTTGCTAGTTTTTTGATACTTGTATTTCTTTCTTTTTTTTTTTTCTCTTTTTCTATTGTTTATTGTTTATTGTTTAAGGAAATTCTACCATTGCTGTTCATCGTTCTTTAGTTTTAGCAGGTCACTTTCGTAAATGAGCCATGAGGCTCAATAAGATTTACCTGACTAAATAAAGGTTGAATGAATGAAAAAGTCCAAAAATACACAATGACTGGTCTGAATGACCATAGACCGGTGGCCCTCACCCCGATAGTCACTAATTGTTTTGAGAAACTGGTCATGTCCCACATCAAGACAACCGTCAACATCAACGAGGACCCTCATCAATATGCATACCGCGAGAACCGATCAACAGAGGACGCCATCTCCTCTGTGGTCCACACTGCTCTCACCCACCTGGATCAGAAGGACTCATACGTGCGCATGCTCTTTGTGGACTTCACATCTGCCTTCAACACCATGATCCCCCAAACTCTGATAGACAAACTATCCACACTTGGACTAAGCCCCTCCGTTTGTAACTGGGTCTAGACTTCTTAACAAACAGACCACAGTCCGTGAAGATCCACAACTTCTCCTCCTCCACCATTACCCTCAGCACTGGCTCTCCTCAAGGATGTGTGCTGAGCCCTCTTCTGTTCACTCTGCTCACATATGATTGTACAGCCACACATCCAGGCTGTCATATTGTTAAGTTTGCAGATGATACAGCGGTGGTGGGATGCATCACAAACAATGATGAGTCCAGCTACAGACAGGAGGTGGAACACCTGGAGAGCTGGTGCAAAGAGAATAACCTTCACATGAATGTGAAGAAGACAAAGGAGATGATTGTGGACTTCAGAAGGAACAAACACACCCATGCCCCACTGAACATAGGTGGATCTGTGGTGGAAGTGGTCTCCAGCTACAAATACTTGGGTGTACACTTGAATGATAACCTCAGCTGGAGCAACAACACCACCAGCCTGATCAAGAAAGGTCATCAGAGACTCTACTTCCTCAGACGGCTGAGACGAGCTGGTCTGAGCAGCCCAGTCCTCACCTCCTTCTACAGGTGTGCAGTGGAGAGCATCCTGTGCTCCAGCATCAATGTGTGGCATGGAGGCTGCACAGTTGCAGAGAGGAAAGCTCTACAGAGAGTGGTGAAGGCTGCACAGAAGTCTGTTGGAGTCAGTCTCCCCACCATCACAGACATTTACATATACAGAAAACCCCCTACTTACAACTCCATCGACCTACGAACAACAGGACCTACGAACGTATCATATTTAATAAAAATATGAAATTACTGTATTAAAAAAAATATATATATATTTTTTTGTGTGTGTTTAAATGTTCTTAATTTCATGTGTACATCACTTTGTTGCAGCTGTGGTTGTTTTAAAGGCTTTATAAATAATAATTATGATAAAAATGATCATTTCTGATCATTTTTGAGCAATCTTGGGCAGCAGGAAGTAGGTCTTCAGTTTACACGGTCACAAATTAATGTAGAACACCGGACGCCATTTTAGGTTCAGTCACGGGGGTCTCCGGTCACAAATTAATGTAGAACACCGGACGCCATTTTAGGTTAGCTGCCGGGAGCCGGACTTTGAAGACTGGTGACTAGGATCGCATCATATGGATTAATTACTAGCTGGAATCGCTCTGTGAGCTCTGTGGACGTCTCAGGCTGGAGCAGCAGCTGCAGATTGATCGCCGATTGCGCCGCACCGCCGCTCCAACACCAGCCCATGGCCTGGCTAGCAGAAGCTAGCCAGCTAGCTAACACAGGCCTTGAGCAACTGCTGTGGTTCACTCGGCGGCTGCCGCGCTGCTCGGCCCGACAACAATCATGGCAACGCATGGCAACCTAAGATGTCGGCTTTGACCATCTCAAAGTAAGAAAATATATTTTTATTTATTCTGTAAATGTGAATAGCAATGTTTAACATTACAGTACACTACTGTACATGCTTAAATGTGTGCGCGCGCTCCGTTAGCGGTATCAAAGGTGGGCGCATGAACGCTAGAAGCGCTAAAGCGCTATTCCGCTTACAGTGGACCTAAACTTTTTGTCAGCGTTTTTGTGAATTGACTAACTTTTATAATTCATAAGCGGATTTGTGCTATTTTTATTTAAAATGCAGTACCGCTAATAACTAATTATCTATCAGTAAAAACCAATAAACTTATTTACAAGCTCTTATGCTGCTTGTTTTTTACCTTTTTCCCCACCGTAAGAGCAGAGAGGAGGAAGGGTTGGAGGGGGAGGGAGGGTTGGAGGGGGGAGGGGGGGCAGAGCTGAGAACAGACTCGGCTCTACCATGTAGGTAAATGCCTGGGGGTCCCATTTCAGCAGTGGCCCCGGCCCCGCCTCGCCCCGTGCAGTCACCTACATCACTAACATTGCTCATGCTTGTTAATGTACATTTAACATAAAAATAATTATAGTTACGATGAAAACGATCATTAAATATACGCAATAAAAAAACGGTCGATTTCTTTATCCCCCTACTAAAAATGGACTATTCCATCTTCCGGGTCATAGTTGAACTCAGGGGCTAATTCTGTAGCTGGCTGCGCTCGGTGTCTTCATAAATCCTTAAAAAACCCCTCTGTTTCAAGCCAAATTAACGTGGCCGGATGATTTTAAGGTGTGTTTTGTGTCGACCATTCGACGGTGAGTCGTTATTTTTATGTATTTTAGTTACTTTTCATTAAATCTGTTGACTACCTATAGACGCTAACTGTGTCTGCCGGTTGGTTGTGCTGGGTTACTAATGGAAATCCTTAGAGAACCCAGCTGTTTCAAGCCAAATTAACGTGGCCGGATGATTTTAAGGTGTGTTTTGTGTCGACCATTCGACGGTGAGTCGTTATTTTTATGTATTTTAGTTACTTTTCATTAAATCTGTTGACTACCTATAGACGCTAACTGTGTCTGCCGGTTGGTTGTGCTGGGTTACTAATGGAAATCCTTAGAGAACCCAGCTGTTTCAAGCCAAATTAACGTGGCCGGAGTATTTTATTGTGCGTTTTGTGTCGACCATTCGACGGCGAGTCGTTAGTTTTATGTATTTGGGTTACTTTCATGTATAAATGCGGTGGCGACACACCCGTGTATTTGAGATTTAAACGTGGTTTTAGGGATTAAAAGATCATTCTATTTTTTGTTAATTTCGTGGCCGAATAGAATATATGTACGTAAAGTATTAAATAAATCCTTTGATTTTTGTAATTTCATCCTTTTAGGATCATTTTTGTTACTTTTCAGTTGGCAGTGTAGTGCAAATATTGATAACGCTGCCGGCTATATATAAATATATATATATATATAATATATAAATATATAAATAGCGGATTAGATTAGCTTCCCCTAATTTTCATAAGACATTTGTGCTTTTGAAATTGTGGACCTAAAAAAATTAATAAGCGTTTTAGAAATTGTGGAACTAATTTTTTAATTAGCGGTGCCCAGCTTTGACAATCGCTTAAACAAACGTTCTTTTAAGAAACAAATCAATTTGATCAAAATGTTTAGAACAGGTTCTGTGAACTTTTAGATATTTAAAGGGGACCACATATTCAAACTTCACTTTTTAATGGTTTTTTTACTCAACTTTGGGTATTTACTTCATAAAAAAACAGTCCTAAGGCCAAAAAAATGCACCCAGTGGTTTATTTACTCTAAGTAGATTTATTTATCTTTGATAAATACACTTTGTTTCCCACTTCCTGCGGTTTGTGACGTCACAAACCGCAGCCAACCGCAGCCAACCACCTCAAACCTGAGTCCAGCCCCTCACCTAGCAACCCCTGGTGATGCTCCACCCACTTCAGTATTAAACACATGACTGTTGTTTTTCATGATTTCATCTCATCTTTTGTTTATATGTTCTTAATTTCATGTGTACAGCACTTTGTTGCAGCTGTGGTTTTTTTAAATGGCTTTATAAATAAAGTATAATTGTTATTTTTATGTTTTAGTTCAATTTTTAGTGTATTTGCGATCGCTCCCAACGCGCAGCCGGCAAAAATTAAACGAGCGGACCCCCGGCGTAGGGACCGGTTGCGACGGGACCCTCTTCTGGTGCGATGGAGCGGAGCTTCAACTGTACAGCCTCATTTCAGCCTCGCAGCAGCGAGGACCTTCTCCTTACGGATTAGTTTACGGGAGACACTTGGTGAACTTTGTGTTGTCTTGACTGGAACAGCGATAACTCCCAAAATCTCCGCGTGCAACGAGCGGAGCTGGCGAACACCGGAAGAGGAACAAGCTAACATTAGCATCGGATTCGGGTGGTCTCATGCTAAAAGGAGCAGCAAATTGCGGCGCGCTCAGACGGGTTTCGGTAAGTTATCTTAAGCTAACACTAACAGTAAGTCAAATGAGTAATAAAAAAAGAGCTAATTTTAAAACAACAACACATTACAGATACTGGCTGTTACAGAGGGCGTAAACAGATCGTTGAAGGGCGTGGACTTCAAGAAACCGGTCGTTCAAAACGAAAGTTAAAAATGGCAGAATTAAAAAGGGTATAATTAATTATCTAAGAATTATTTTGTGTATTAAAATGAATTAATATTGTCAAGATAGCACACAGACATAACATAAAAAATTTAAATACCTATATGTGGTTTCCTTTAAAAAAACACACAATATTTTCCCTTTTTTTTCTCTATCGGGATCACGTCACTTCCGGTGACGTGTTGTTTGATGCCTTCACGGACTTTTACGTACCGTCGGAATTTGTTCAAACTGATTTTTTAATCGTTCTAAAACACTTTTAGAATATCTCAAAACACCGTGTTTAAACAGTTTCTGACGATATTTCATGCATAGAAATGAAACAAGCCAGGCAACCTGTCAGAATTGTGTGAACAAAACTGAAATTTGACGACCAGCAGCGTATCACGTGATCACTTTTAACCAATCACAGCGCATAAACAGACGCTATGAACGTAGCGTCAGCATAGCTTATCACAAACTTAGACTCTTTTTCAACTCATAAAACGCTTAAATACACCCCAAAAATTCTGTGAACGTATCGTTTCACATCAGAACAGTTATACAAAGCTGCGCCCAGTAAAAATAGCAAAATAAATGTCGCCTACACTGACTTTTTCCGTATCTACTGCAACACGTCAGAGCTAAGAAATGGACCGGGTCAAAACCAGAACCTCTATTCGACAGCTTCAGACACTATTATTCTTGCTTAAAATGTAACGATACCACTCAACAGCAATTTTCCAGATGCAAATACGAAGCTCTTTCAGACAGTTTTGACACGGAGGTCAACAACAAATGAATTGCACTCTTATCTCTGACTGGGTCAGTCAGAACCGGGCTCATTCAGAACCACGAAGAGTGACAATCTTCAAAGCAGCTTCCAACAGACGTTTAAAAGTTGAGTAAAGACAATTTCTCAGCTACAAGTTACATTAACCAGCAGTTTCCCGCAGCTTGACACACTTTCCCAGCCAAAGAAAACATCCTTTTTTTAGTCTAAAAACTTGGACAAAATTTTTGCCTACATGTAAAGTACAGAAATATTAAAAATTAAAATGTCAGAGACTGTACGAGCCACCATTATGTAGGGATATTGCACCGGTCAGTTTTGCTGACTGTACAATATTCCAGATGAAAGATTGAGTAGATTTTATCTGACACAAACTTATCATCAATTAAACGAGTTCTCTCCTTTTAGATTAATACCAATAATTCTGTGCCTTGGAGATGAGATGTAAAGACATGAAATGTTAACTTATGTTGGTCAAGCAGGACTGAAGCATTTATTTAACAGAATCATAAATTACATCACAACATATTTACATGATTGAGTGATCAGATTTCCTATAATTAACTTCAGCATAGATAAAACACACGTCCGTAATTTCATAGGAACAACAGAACACAAGTTATCGATCTTATAATAACATATCTGCTGGCACAATAAACATAAAGTTTAGTTACTTAAATTAAGAAAGTTTCAGGGAAGAGAAAATGAAAGATGAAAGAAAATGGAGGATGAGGAGAGGTACTGTCTTGATGTGTTTTAACCAGAAACATGGCAGTTCCTCGGCGGCTTCCGCTCGACTCGGTGAAATGGACATCAACGTTTTACCTGTGCGAAGATTCTTGGTCTCTACTTCGGTAAACTTGTCCCAACCTCACATGCACGAACTGTCCGTTTGTGCTACGGTTTACAGGTGACCGGCGTCCATTTTTGCAACAACTCGCTCACAAGACGGCTTCCACCTCACCAAAGTAATGGCACTTCCTGGTTGGCTTTTCAAGATAAAAGCTTATTTGAAGGAATTTCAATAAAATAGAGCTTAGAGCTCGAAACGGACTCATAGTCAGCAGTGCTATGAAGTCCCAACTGAGGACGTGTCATTGGTGTTTAGACAGACGTCAATCAGTTCTTAGATGGAAAACTCACATTCTAGTTTCATCCGCAGACTAAAAAAGGAGGAAATCAGAGCTCTGACTTGACTGGCTGACTTGACCCAGAAAACGTGGCTCTTCCTGATTGGCCTAATGGCATCAGAAGAGGATGTGAGTGACATCAGATGATGTCAGGAGATTGAAATTAGGTCAAAAGGTTAGTTCAAAATATGTTAGAGCCAGCTTTGATGATAAAACTGTCAACACTTTACACAAAACACTGTTAACCTGTTTGTTTGGTTAAACATGTCATTACAGCATTATATTTGCAACCTCACTGAAGGTAATAGCAAAACAGATATTATTCATCTTGATTATTAAATAGGACAAAAACAAAAGTCTCTTGAGTGTGGTGATGTCCTGAATTCAAGTTAACTGAATTAGATAAAGTGTCACTTTATCTTCACTTGCAAGTTTTGAGAGGATAAATCCTTCATGAATAACATTTTGAAATAACAATGAAACAATGAAAATGAAATAACAATGAAATAACATTTGCTATTCAGCATGAATTAAACAGTTTGAATTAACAGTCTTTGACTATCAAACAATGGATTTAATAATGCTTATACAAGTAACAAGGTTATTCATTTGATGACATTTATGATCTGTAATGTTTTTATGTTTTTCGTGTTGTACTTCATTGTCTGTGTTGCCTGTTGCGTGTTTGTTTGTCCAGCACTTTGGTGTGGACTTGTTCCTGTTTAAAGTGCTTTATAAATAAAATGGTATGGTATGGTATGGTATTTGAATTAACAAAATTAAAGGAAGTCTCTGGGTGACTTATTTGGGTTTTGATTCAAATTAAAGTAATGAAAGTGTTACTGTCCCATCAGGAATAACTCTCAAAAAGTTAATTACTGAGAGCGATCAGAGAAGTGTTTCAATGGTCATGGTTGTGTCACTACAAATGTTAACTCAAAGGTCTCATCAAATGTAATTTATGTGATCAAAACATGTAACCCTTCTTCTTCCTCTTGATAAGACAAGATTTCTTGTTTCACCAAATAGATATTAACATACAAAACATTCACCTCTAAAGACAGGCTATTATACAGATGAACAAAAATATTTTTAGAGCAAAAGTATTTGGAAAAAATTTAGAACAAATTTATTTTAATTGAACGCGTTGCTCACTTCGGCTTTTGTAGATGCTGCTACTTTCTTCACTGCAGCTGACAGCAGGTGTGGAGACGTGCATGGCCCCTGACAAGCAAACCCATCCATCTATTATCTTTACCCGCTTCTTCCTTTCTAGGTCACTGCTCACTGGTTTTTCATGTCCAGTCTTCACAGAGGAGGGTACACCCTGGACAGATCGCAAGTCCATTTCAATCGGCGAGTCAAAGGATGCACATAGCCGGTGACAGGTGTCCATCTGAGCTTAACGTGGCTTTTTCTTTAATCCGGCCTCCTCTTCAACAAGTAGCTCAACACAATTTTATATTGTGCATTCTTATTTTGTTTTCTTTGTGCTATGATTCGTAAAATCGCATCATAGAAGTCCGAGCCCACCTGTGCAATTATTGCGCAATGCGCCAGTGGCAGCAATCTCTCCACAGTCTAATTAACTGCTGCACGTTTCTTTCTTTCTTCATCCACTCAACGTGTAAACTTACTGCCTCCTCCTCTACAAGCAAATTAACACAATTTTATATTGTGCTTTCTTATTATTTGTGTTGTATGATTCGTAAAGCCACATCAAAACCCGAGACCGGACAGCTGCACATTAAGCACACACACATTATGACCTGCCCGGCCAAATACAGGTCGGCTGACCGGGCTCCAGGTTCGGGTTAGAAATTACAGCTCTACCTCTGCAGCATAGAGTCCTTTATTGGTCAAAATAAGTAATGTGATTAATCTGCCTTATGTAATATTAATGCATTAATATTTTTAGGTTAATCACATGCGTTAATCCGTTAACGTTGACACCCTTAAACATATCTGGAAATATCTGAAAATGGCTGTGAACAGACGTCCATCCAATCTGATGAAGCTTGAGAAGTACTGCAAATAAGAATGGGGCAAAACTGCCTAAAGAGCTTGTGACATATTTAAAAAATACTTGAGGTTGTAATTGCTGCCAAAAATGGATCACAAAGGCTGTGAATACCGGTACTTGCATAAATGTGATATTTTTAATTTTCTATTTTTAATAAATTTTCTAAAATCTTAACTTTTCCCCCTACATTTTCATAAGGTATTGTGTGTAGAATTTTGAGGAAAGGGATTAATTTAATACAATTTGGAATAAGGCTGTAAACATAACAAAATGTGGAAAAAGTGAAGCACTGTGAATACTTTCCGGAATCACTGTGTGTATAACCGGTCTCTCTTGTATATGAGTCCTCGAGGCTCAATGGGAGTAACCTGCCTAAATAAAGGTTGAATGAAAAAAATATATACCGTATATATGTGAGATAGATGAGAAATAAAAGTTATGAGATGTGAGGTAAGATATGAGAAACATGACATAGTTAAAATAAAAGATGAAAGATACAATATATGAGATGATAATAATGGAATGAGCAATATGAGAAAACGAGAGATGGGCAATTAGAGAAAAGAAGATGTGTGGGACGTACGGTATGATCCAATATATTTATTCTCAATACAGTACATCATTTTTAGACTTTGGAATGTCCATCACCTCTTTTCACAAATTAATTAATAGTTAAATCCAAAACATTTAAATAAATAACTTTTTATTGGTCTTCGCTCATCATATTCATGCACACACTAAACTATATTTAAGTTGCAAAAATAACTCGTCAGTAACTTGGTTGCAATCTTATGGTATTTTTCTTGTAAGAATCCATACTGTCCATATCCATCTCCTCTCACTCCCCTGATTACAGCGGTGCTCTTAACGTCCACACATGTTTGCAATCTCAAATACACACAAACAAACACACACACACCTCCCCCTCACAGTCTGCCCAGTTGCTGCTGTCTCCCAGTACCCCTCTGTGCGCTGAGATGGCATGCTGAGAATGTTTACTTTCGCCACAGTGTGTATTTACAGAGCCTAATAGTTTTTTAGGCCGCAATGGCGCCTCACTTCGCAACATGTGTACAACCCACCTACTCCTTCTAACTCTCAAACATTCATCCACACACACAGAAAACATGCATCACCCCAGCCAAACAACAAATCACACTCTGGAATTTGGTGGTTTGGCAGCAGTGTGAGCTCTAACGCAGCCAGGTGACATGAGGAGGAAGCAGCATCAGAATATGATGGTACCTCTTGGACTGAATGGGGATGAAGCTAAGAATAAGCCAAGTGAGAGTATGTTTGCTATGAGACTGAGTGAATTCATGAAGCGCTTGCAATAAATGGCTACATAATGTCTTGAATGGTTGTGTGTGTTCTGCCATGACTAAAAATATTCCTGAAAATGTGTAGAGTTTATTTGAAAGAAAGAAGGTGAGTGTGATACAAAAGTGCCACTGACATGCAATGAATGTCATAAATAGCAGAGAGTTGTATTTTATTGTAAAGAAACCTAATATGGATAATAATTATATTTATGGTGATACCAGAGATTAGTTCACCCCTGTGCCTCTCTTTAATGCCAGCTGGCCTGCACTACAGCCAAGACTTTACTACAAGGTGCTTGATGGCAAGTCCCTGCCTCAATCCTGGTTTCAGAAGTTTCCACAGTTCCCATAATGTGAGCGAGATATCTTGTCATATGTGATCCTCTTTCATCCTCCCATCAGGTGTTGCTGTGGAGGGGGAAGTCTCGGTTTCCCTCCTGGACCTGTTGCTTTCAGGGCCTGACTACAAGTAAGACAAAGACACTGGATGTATGTGTGGATGTTGTATCCAGCTGATCAAAAAATCTCAACTTAATGCAGTACAGTTTTATGATACCCTACAGAATTCTTCTTGATTCATCCTCAATAATCCAGGTAGAAAAAATCCAACAAATTTAAGTCAGATCCTCTGGACGGTTTGAACCAGTTGACCCACTATGAGGAGGTACTATTTATAGACCGAGTTTGTTGTGGTTCCTCAGACTGATGATGTCTTTTGGATGAAAGACGAAACATTTCAACAAAAAGAAAACATCCAGAGAGCATACATAATTCTGTCTTCCTAAACCTTCACTCTTCTATGTCCTGATGCATGCTCAATAATCCAGGTACATAAATCAAACAAGGTTGATTCAAGTCTTCATCATCGTCTTTGTCATCGTTGTCTTTGTCGTTGTTGTCATCTTTGTCTTCTTTGTTGTCTTCTTCTTTGTTGTCTTCTTTTTTGTCATCTTCTTCTTTGGTGTTTTCTTCATTGTTGTCTTCTTCATTATCTTCTTCTTCATTGTCTTTTTTGTTGTCTTCTTTGTTGTCTTCTTCGTTGTCTTCTTCATTGTCTTCTTTGTTGACTTCTTTGTTGTCTTCTTCGTTGTCTTCTCCTTTGTGTTCTTCATTGTCTTCTTCTTTGTTGTCTTCTTCGTCGTCTTTTTCTTTTGTCGTCTTCTTCTTTGTCGTCTTCTTCTTTGTCAACTTCTTCTTTGTCATCTTCAGGAGACCAATGCTGACCTTGATCACCCCCTAGGGCTTCAGGAGCTCAACACGGCCCTCCTGGATCCATGGACCAACCGCCATTGCCATCGCCATTGCAACGAACTTTTTTGAAGGTTATCAAACATGATGTTTTAAACGAGTGTCCTTTTTGCAGTTTGTCTGAGAGTGTTTTTCATCCTAGCATCGACAGGTTCACGGTGGAGTTCTATAAGGCCTATGGGGCATCTTGGCGAAAGACTTGCTGGATATTTTCAATGAAAGCCTGATTACTGTTCACTACTGCTGTCGTGCTACAGAATAGTCATCACTCGCCTGCTAAGAAAAAAAAGGAATCTGCAGGAGATGAAGAGTTGGCGCCCGGTATCTTTTCTCCCTCCAAGACCCTGGCAACCAGGATGAGAGAGGCAATGGAACAGGTTATCCACTGGGACCAGACTTATTACGTCCCTAGCAGGTCTATCTACATGATTCGAGATGTTTTGGAAGTCTCCAGTTCAATGGGTCTGACGACAACGTTGGTCTCACTTGACCAAGAAAAGGCTTTCGACTGTGTTGAGCACAGCTTCCTCTGGGAAACCATGGAGGGGTTTGGTTTCAGTGCTGGTTTCATAGTCAAGATCCAGGTGTTGTACAGTAATGTTGAGGGTGTACTGAAGGTCACCAGTAGCCTGTGTGCTCTTTTTAGGGCATGAAGAGGTGTTTGGCAGGGCTATGTGCTCTTGGGAATGCTTTATGCGCTCTCCCTGGAACTCCTCCTTCAGAAGAAGATCTGTTCGAGTGTTCATGGTTTTGTTTTTCCTGGTTTTAATAGTAATATAATTTTATCTGCCTATACCGACGGCATTGTTTTTACAAAAAAAAAAAAAAGACATCGACACACTGAACGAGGTCACTGACAGTTTTTCCACCCTGTCTGCTGCAAGGGTGAACTGGGGAAAGAGCACAGCCCTCGCCGTGGGTGAGTGGGCTGAAGAGCACCCAGTTCTCCCCCAAAACCTTCAGTGGAAGAGAGATGGTCTTAAATATCCCAGTGTCTATCTAGGAAATAAGGCTGTAGTGCTGAAAAACTAGGAAAATGTGGAACAGAAGGTCAAGAATAAATTGGAAAAATGGAAATGGCTGTAATCTAAAATATCCTAGAGGCAGAATACTAGTGTTGAACAATAGTTGCATCACAGCTGTGGCACAACTATCTGTTTTAGACCCACCTCCAGACCTGTTAGTAAAAATACAGTCTGACATGGTAGATTTATTTTGGAACGGTCAACATTGGGTGCCACAGTCGGTCTTGTTCTTACCAAGAGAGGAACGGGGACAGGACCTTGTCCAAATGGCTAGCAGAATGGCTACTTTTCGAATACAGTTCCTCCAGAAGTACCTGGAAGGACCTCCTGACACTGTATGGAGGGACGTGGCCAGCTGCATACTCAGACGTGTGAGTGGGTTGTAGGGGTTGAACGAGTACATAATTTTTAACCTCGACATTAACATAAAAAAACTCGAACGACGCTCGAGTAGCCGATGACGTCACAGTGTCTTATGATGCAAAATAAATAAATAAATATAAATGCATAAAAACCGTCTTTACAAAAAGAAAAAAAAGACCAACAAAACATTGGGAGCATTTATTATGCTCCTATCATTTATCATACTGCAGATAAGTCACAGGAAAAACAAAAGTATTAGTTATTATTATTAATTTTAAAAGTGAAAGTATACCGTGCGGCGCTGAAACCGAAACTGAAAAACAAATGGGGCAACACCGCACCACAGCCTGAAGTGCTGTGCAATTTAGGTTTACTTTTAGAGATTAATGTGTTTATAGGTTTTTTTAATAGGTCTAGAGAGATTAATATGTTGCTTTTGTTTGTGAAACGAGAGAGGAAGCTGCCGTGTTATATATGTGGCCTGCAATGCAACACCGCCACCTGCTGCCAGTCACAATCTACGGTGGTCAGAGAACAGAAAATCAACAGGAAATAGCGCATTTTATAAATTAAAAACTGTTTTACCTTTTTGACAAGACTGCCTGCTCCATTTACATCCGTGCGCACAAAGGAATCCATTTTGTGGCGTCTACTAAAAGCTAAAAGCTACCTCGCGCGCTGTGAAATGTGATGTGATGACGTCACTACGGGTACTCGAGGTGGACAAAAAAGCCTCGATAGAAGTCAAAGCACTCGATCTCTCGAAAACTCGGGTATTCTGTTAATGCACTAGTGGGTTGGGGTTGGATGTTGCTCTGCTTCTAACCAATGTTGGCCTTTTAAAGCTAAAAGGGTTGCCCCAGTTTTATAAGAGTGTTTTTAAAAGTGTTTTCCTTTTTTCAACCAAACAGATCAAAAACATATAATACTCTGCAGTGGCTCTTAAGAGAACCCACCAGTCTGTGAAGCGAGAATAGACATCTGTAATAGCATGGTGCCGGATCTGTCAAAGGCACTGTGTGACTCTGGGACAGTGACCCAGAGGCAGTTGGTGGAGACGGCCCGACTAGACTTCTCCAGTGTCGGAGAGGTGGTTTTGTTACTTTTGGGCCGGCCTGCCAGAGCGGTACAGCGCTTCCTGGACATGGTGAAGGAGAGTGACTGCTGGAGAAATGCGTTTCCTGCAGCTGTGGTCCACTGGGAACCGCCCACCTGACCCAACGGACCTTGTCCCAGACATTCACCTGGATCCTAACTTTGCCAAAGACAGTGGTCTTCTGCTACGCAACACAGTCCCAAAGACAGACTTGTGCAGAACAGGTCCAAAAGTATTTTATAAGACTTATGTTAAGATCCAGAACAAGAGAACTCTGCACAACAGAGCTGTCAGCATGTGGGACAAGCTCGGAGGTAAGAAGCTCCAGTGGAGGACTGTTTACAAACCTCCAACAACAAAAAAATGGACTGGCAATATTCAATGGAGGATCCTTCACCGCACCATTGCAACAAACTTTTTTGATGGTTATCAAACCTGAGGTTTTAAACGAGTGTCCTTTTTGCAGTTTGCCTGAGAGTGTTTTTCATGTTTTTACAGATTGTGTACGGCTGACGGCTCTGTTTGATCTAATGACGAGGATCTTTAGCCTTTTTGGCACAGTTTTCACAAAATCTGTTTTCATTAATGGAGTACATTACAGCAAAGCCACAAAGTTTAAATCCCAAACTTTAAACTTTTTAGTAGCCAAAGCAAAAATGTCTGTTTACTTGTCTCGCAGGGACAGACTGAAGGCTGGGCCTCAACTTGATGCCGTGGCTCTGTAGAAGTGCAACGTCAAGGCCAGACTGGCGTTGGAGTTTGGTTTCCACAGAGGCACTGGACACTTGGAGAATTTTGTGAAACTTGGGGATTTAAGAAGGTTTTATGCACCTTTTCTGATCAGGGAGAACTACAATACAACAAACTCCTCATGTAAACAATTTATTTTAAGCTTGCTCCTGATCACCTTTTTACAACACTGTTGTGTTAACTTATTGTGTAAATAAAGTTTTGTTAAAATCTAAATCTAATCTTATATTTCGTCATCTGTCATTTTCTTTGTCATCTTCTTTGTCTTCATTCTCCTTCTCCCTTTCTTCCTTCTTTTTCTTTGTCTTGTACATCTTTGTCTTTATCCTCATCATCTTCTATCACAATTCCAGTCAGGATTCAGAAAACAGCACAGCACCGTCACTACAGTTCTCAAAGTATTAAATGACATCATACATGCCCTGGACTGCAAACAATACTGTGTTGCCCTATTTATAGACCTGTCCAACACTCTGGTCTATCAAAACTTGCAGTCTCCTGGTTCACCAACTACCTAACTGACAGAACGCAGTCTGTTCATGTAGCCGGATCCTCTTCTACATTCTTAGATGTTGTGAAAGGGGTGCCACAGGGTTCTGTCTTGGGTCCCATTCTTTTCTCTCTGTACATCAACGATCTTTGCAGTGATATGTCAAATGCCTCCCACCATTATTACGCAGATGACACCATCATTTATTGCTGTTCATCCTCCCTCAGCCAAGCTTTCACCTCTCTTCAGGATGCTTTTAACATTATTCAGTCACGTCTGCAAAAACTTAGACTGGTCCTAAATGCAGACAAAAGCAAGATCATGGTTCTATTCAACAGAAAGCAGCAACCAGAGAACCCACATCAAATTGGAACCCAAGAGGGAAAACAAATAGAAATGGTCTCCACCTACAAATATCTAGGTTTCAACATTGACAGTGAACTGTCATTTAAAACCCACATCTCCAAAATGGCCACTAAACTCAAACTGAAGCTAGGTTTCTTCTTCAGAAACAAATCCTGCTTCTCATGCAAAGCCAGGAGAACATTAGTAGCTGCAACATTCATGCCAATACTAGATTATGGTGATGTGCTGTACATGAGTGCTGCATCAAAATACCTACAGTCCTTAGACTCCATTTACCACGGTGCCCTTCGGTTCATTACTGACTCCAGTTATCGCACTCATCACTGTGAGCTTTACGTCAAATCTGGCTGGTCATCTCTCAGCACTCGCAGATACACTCACTGGATATCCTTCATCTACAAGACCCTCCTAAACCTAGTCCCGTCATACCTCACCTCCTTAAAGAGGAACTAAACACAGGTTGAGACGGTAACACCTCCCCCTAAGCAGATTCAAAATCACCCTCAAAATAGGCATTTCGAGAGACAAGGAGGGGAGGAGGTAGAGTTGTGCTTTTGTCCACGCCTCCACCAGCAACAACCTAAAACAAATTGAACCTCTAGCCAACAACATACACCAAACAACAACAAAGGATAAACATGTAGATGTATTCATCTATTCCGCCCATTCCATCCAAAACCAAAGGCTTAAAAAATGGGGGGAAAAAGGAAAAAAAAAAACGCTTGTCAGGAGTAAAATGTGGCACTTCCATATAAGGTATGAATGCTGCAGGACCTTCTCATCTCTGCAGGGGATTAGCTCTGCTTGAACCACTTCCGTGACGTCAGAGTGTACAAGACACGTCAGAGTGAACGTCCTTGACCAATAAGAAAATTAAGGTGCGATTCCTCTGTTCAACCCATAGGGGTCACCGTAAACACGTTTTTAGACCGGGATTTAGTTCCTCTTTAATACAAACATCACACAGTCATTACTCCCTGCTAATGATCTAGTCCTCCTGTCAGCTCCTCCGGTCAGAACTGAACTAGGAAAAAGAGCGTTCAGCTTCACCGTCCCCTCAGCCTTGAACAACTTACAGAAAGATCTGAAACTATCAACATTCATCTCTCCTGGATCCTTTATGTCAACCGTATTAGAAAATGTCATCAAGAAACTTGACCATTGCAGATGTTTCTAAACATTACTTGTGCAATTTACATGGCGTTGTTGATTTTTTTAACTTTATCTACCCAATTGATGTCTGTCTGCTTGTTTTGTATATAATGTATATAGAAATTTGTCATATCCTGTTGGTTTTGAACTGTCAACATCTATTTACTGTGATTGTAGTTTTCTTTATTTTCTTTTTTGATAAATGCAAATGTTTATTGTCAATTACCATGTGACGTGTGCTGCTGACCACTTGACCAGGTCACCCTTGTAAAAGAGATCTCGATCTCAACGGGCTCTACCTGGTAAAATAAAGGTGATTGATTGATTCATTGATTGATTTTTTTTCTTCCATTTATAGATGGCCTCCCTTCACACCTTATAGCCATCCTCTCACTCCAATATTTTTTTCTTTTTTATAAGAGAGAAAGAAAGAAAAGAGAAAGTAAGACAACAAATCAACAATTATCAACCAAAAGAGCACAAGGCAAACACACCCAACCTCCGTCCACAATCCTGCAAAGCACATGACAGAACACAACAATGGAACATACATGCATAAAGACTAATAATATTCATGAGCTTGCAGTAGAATTCTATAAATACACATACCCATACCTACAAATATATATATAGTATACATACATATACTTTTATATTCATTCATATACCCATCTACATATCTGCATATATCTATATATACATCCCTGCATCCATTTGTGTGTGGTTGTGAGCATGCATAAGTGAATAAGGTTCCTCCAATAGAACATTTAGTAGCGACTGTGAAGCATCAGAGATCCGTCCCCCCAAAGCCCGAGGCAGACGAAGGGGCGATCAAAGCCCAAGACCCCAGGAAGGACCCCGAGCCCAGAGTCCCCAGGACCACCCGAACAGGACGAGCCACTAGCCCACTCCCCAGATCCTACCAAGGGGAAGAACCGGACGAACCCCACCAGCGACCACATACAATGACCCCCCGGGGTCGCCCGCGACAAATTCACAGGCCCCCGCCGGAGCCCGCTGCACCGACGTAGCCCCAGGGCCGGTCACCGAGGCCCGGGCACCGGGGACGCCCACCCCTCAGGCCCAGACCCGACCGGACCAGAGGGCACGAGCCCCACCAGGCAGCCACCAGGCCGAGCCGACAAACGCCCAAGCGCCCAACCCCAGATAGTGAGGGCCCCAAGCACGCCCGCAGGCAAAGGAACACCCACCAGGGGGGCCACGTGGCAGGAGCGCGACACTTAACACTGGAAATCCCAGGATATTTAAATCAGTACAATCTTTACCAGAGCCCAGCCAAATGGCTCTTTTTTTTAGGAATTTGTAATCCTTGAGTAAGCATGCCTGGAGACTTTTTCCTTCTATGTAAATGTGAAGGCTTTTGTAGTAGGAGAATGCATTTGGGGGGGATATGCTGGGGGACTTGTGTCCATTGTTTGCTAAAGAATGGCAAACATTCCAATCTAATTGGCTTGGCTGATGGCGCTTGTAACAGATTCACATGTGGAAAATGTTATGCAGAGACAGGTTGTGTTCTGACATACTGTAAGTGTGATTTTATACAGTACTTACATATACATAAATATATATATATATATATATATATATATATATATATATATATATATATATATATATATATATATATATATATATATATATATATATATATATATATATATATATATATATATATATATATANTATGCTTCTAGCCAGTTTGTGAGTCTATTGAGAGAAACTTACCCTGTGCTTGTTTTTGTTCTCAGCCCTCGGATTCTCCTGGTTCCAGCTCTTTGCTTGTCGTGCTTTGCCCTCCAGCCACTTGCCTGCCTCACTCGCCCTCTGGGACTCCATCTCAAGGACTTAAGGACTCTCTGGGATCATCCTCCTCTTTTCATCCGTAAGGAAACAACAACAAACAAACAAGATCAATTACCCTGGAAGACTTCTCTGATCAAACCCATCTGACTGTCTGTTTTTTTCATCTTCCAGAAACCCAGAGGACCCTTGTATATTTGTAAATAGTAATTCCCCACTGTAAATAATAAACACTGTTACTTGTACCTTTTTGTCTTGTGTCGTTCTGGGTCTCGTTACCAACTGGGTTACCTTTTGAGATCTTAACAGTGCTGCTGGCAGAGCTGGGAGGGACACAGAGGGAGAGACACAGAGGGAGGCAGAAGAGGATGAAGATGATAACTATGTAAGTTTTGTTTTTTGTAATGAAAGATGATAGATTGCATGGATTATTACACTATTTTAAAATTGAAACTTGTGAATTACAAGTTGTGGTTAATAATGTTAATTAGGAATTATTTTTTCATAAAAGTTCTATTTTTGTTCTGGTGAAAGAGCATTAAATACTTCATGTACACAAATGGTGTACTATATTTTTTTGGCTAACCCAATGAGAATTGATAACAGAATTGATAAGGAATTGAATCGATAAATGATATCGATAAAGGAATTGATATTGATAATTTCTTAACAATTCCCATCCCTACTGGACGGTGCTCACAGACTTGTCTCACTGCTTCGCCCCCAAATGCAACATGTGATTGTCTTAACTGTGCTTGCTGGTAGAGGTTTTTTTTGGCTGTATCATAGAGTGTCCTGTAAGACAAAATGTGATAGAATCTTTTTTGAATACCACTGATTACCTTATTGTAACCTTTCTTTTTTTCCATATCTGTTTGTGGCAGCGCGGATTAATTTCTGCTGCGGCTACGTGTACACGTCCCCATCTCAAGGACGTGTGTGCGTCAATTGCAATGTTTTGTGCTCCGGTGCAATGACGATGCCAATAAAGATATATTCTATTCTATTCTATTCTATTCTATTCTAAAGAGTCGTTGTTCCCCACGGGTGAGAGTCTAGCTGAAGCCGACAAAGAGTGTGCTTTTCCTGGTTAAAACACATCAAGATAATACCTCTCCTCATCCTTCATGTTCTTTCATCCTCCATTTTCTCTTCCCTGAAACTTTCTTAATTTAAGTAACTAAACTTTGTTTATTGTACCAGCAGATATAAGTTATTATAAGATCGATAACTTGTGTTCTGTTGTTCCTATGAAATTACGGAAGCGTATTTTATCTGTGCTGAAGTTAATTATAGGAAACCTGATCACTCAATCATGTAAATATGTTGTGATGTATTTTATGATTCTGTTAAATAAATGGTTCAGTGCTGCTGTACCAACATAAGTTAACATTTCATGTCTTTACATCTCACCTCCAAGGCACAGATTTATAGGTATTAATCTAAAAAGCGAGAACGCGTTTAATTGATGATAAGTTTGTGTCAGATAAAATCTACTCAATCTTTCATCTGGAATATTGTACAGTCAGCAAAACTGACCGGTGCAATATCCCTACATAATGGTGCCCCTTACGTGTTTAATTACATAATGGTGGCTCGTACAGTCTCTGAAAAATTAATATTTAATATTTCTGTACTTTGAATGTTGTCATAAATTTTGTCCAAGTTTTTAGACTCGGAAAACGATAATTTTTTGGCAGGGAAAGTGTCAAGGCTACGGGAAACTCCTGGTTAATGTCGCTTGAAGCTGAGAAATTGTCTTTACTCAATTTTTAAATGTCTGTTGGAAGCTGCTTTGGTGAAGATTGTCATTCTTCGTGGTTCTGAATGAACCCGGTTCTGACTGACCCAGTCAGAGATAAGGGTGCAATTCATTTGTTGTTTACATCCGTGTCAAAATTGTCTGAAAGAGCTTCGTATTTTCATCTGGAAAATTGCTGTTGAGTGGTATCGTTACATTTTAAGCAGGAATAATAGCGTCTGAAACTGTCGGATCGAGGTTCTGGTTTTGACCAGGTCCATTAGCTCCGACGTGTTGCTGTAGATACGGTAAAAAAGTCCATGTAGGCAGCATTTATTTTGCTATTTTTACTGGGCGCAGCTTGGTAAAACTGTTCGGATGTGGAACGATACGTTCACAGAATTTTTGGGGTGTATTTAAGCGTTTTATGAGTTGAAAAAGAGTAAGTTTGTGATAAGCTATGCTGACGCTACGTTCATAGCGTCTGTTTATGTGCTGTGATTGGTTAAAAGTGATCACGTGATACGCTGCTGGTCGTTAAATTTCAGTTTTGTTCACACAATTCGGACAGATTGTCTGGCTTGGTTCGTTTCTATGCATGAAATATCATCAGAAACTGTTTAAACGCAGTGTTTTAAGATATTCTAAAAGTGTTTTAGAGCGATTAAAAAGTCAGTTTGAACAAATTCCGACGGTACGTAAAAGTCCGTGAAGGCTTCGAACAACACGTCACCGGAAGTGACGTGACCCCGATAGAGAAAAAAAACAGATCTGACCCGACCTGCGCCAAACCAGTGGAAAAGGGGCATAAGCTGTTTACAAGAAGGTCCTCTAAAGAAAAAAGGTTCCTGAGAAACAAGACTTTTTGCTTGAAGTGGGGTCTACCTGCAGTGAATCCTGACTATGATCCTTTCTCAAAGGAAACTTTAAAGACAGAAAGACAACAAAGCCTGAGAGTTTGAGTAGCTCTACAAGAAGAAAACTTCATCTTGTGTGGTGTTCCACAAACAATGTGTTGTATTTCAGCACAAAGAATCAAATGTGAAGCACAGAAGCATGTCAGTTCTTCAGACAGGTGTCCCTTTAACATTTCAAGCTGCCTCTTGCCAACATGTACCATTTACAGTGGTGGAGAAAGTACTCAAACACTGTACTTAAGTAAAAGTACAAATGAACAGACAAAAAAATTACTCTAGTAAAAGTAGAAGTACCATATTACTGTTTTTACTTAAGTAAAAGTAAATAAGTACAGGTAAATGCTTTTAAAAATACTTAAAGTATTAAAGTAAAAGTACTTGCTGAATGTATTACCTAATGCAATGGTCTACAATATCAAGTGTGCCTACCGTATGTATATTTTCTGTAATACATTAATAGTTTTGAGTCATTTTAATTAACAATGCTGCAGATAACAGGTTTTTATTGTGTTTACTCTGTGACACAGTTCACACTTGGACTTGTGATTCTGTGCATCAGAATTTCAGGGATGATCTGCAGAGTTAAATGTCATTAAGCAAAATAAGAAAAAGGAATGATTTTACCTTTGAAAGTTTTTATTTAACACAGAACAAAACCAATGTGTCATTTTAACTGCAGTAAAAACATTCAAGTCAACGTTGTCTGTCTGAAAAAAGGAGCATTAGACATCTGACAAAGGAATATCTGATCATTTCAACTACAGTTTGTCATTAACTCTAGTTAAAATACTGTCTAGTCAACCTGGTAATGGGTCAATAGTGAACAATATTTTAACTTCCTGACACCATTTTCAAAACTTGGACCTGAGTGTCGAAACATTTAGAGACATCTCTTGTCTCCCAACATCCCATGAACTGACACGTTTTAATATTGCAGCAAGAATTTGTTGTTCAAGTTCAGAAGAAGTTGGTTTTCAAAGTTTTTTTAGTCCAGTCTGACTCTTTTGGGAGAGAGAATCTGTCCTGCTGTACTGAACAGTCTTTCAATAGTATTTCAATAGTCTTTCAATAATCTTTAAATAATATTTCAATAGTCTTTCAATAATCTTTCAATAATCTTTCAATAGTCTTTCAATAGTATTTCAATAATCTTTCAATCAGGCCATGGGTGTTGTGTATCTTTTGGCTGAATCTCCACAGTGGAATCCATTTTGCGTGTGTAACCCCAAAATTACACCACACGCGGATCCGCCCCGCTCCGGTCCGCAGGTCGCAGCTGAGCGAGTCCAAAGCCCACTGCCTCCGCTCCGCTCAGGTCCGCCTGGATGCGCCGCTCCGAGACACGTGCGAGATCGCGCGATAAATCAAGTGATAAATAAGTAAGTCAGAACAAAACAATTCATTTGGTGGAAGAAGGAGAACAACTGTAGAGAGACTGCTGCCTTGATCTTCTCTCGTAAATGAGCTACATGGTTTGAGCAACAGGAAGTGATGTTTACATTTCAGAATAAAATACTTTTTTATTTATTTATTTCTTGTATTGCGTTTGTAGGCGTAGTCATAGTCATAAATATAATAGTTTAGTCATAGAATAGTCATAAATGATAGTTTGACAGCATTTTTGTACAAATAAATCCGTATAAAGCTAGGATTAGTCCGCCCGTGGTGATTTTATTTTGTAAATACGGAAGTTGTGCTCGTTCCTTTTCCTGTTGGTGCGACGTAATCTTCAAAAGTTGACTCCGGCACAGCTCCGGCGTCCGGCAGAAATAGAAAAATTTCTAATTTTGACGGACTGCCGTCCGCTCTCCGCAGCTCACCGCCGCCGTGCGGAGCCAGTGTAAACTCTGTCATTGATTATAATGGGTGCGTATTTGCTGCGGAGGTCGGACCGGAGCGGGGCGGAACCGCAACGCGTGTGGTGTAATTTTGGGGTTAGTGGTGCTGTGGGTGACCCCAGCTCAATGACGTATATACTAGAATATACATCATTGGTCCAGCTCTTCTTGAAGGTGGGTCTAATGTTACCTGCCCACTTTGCAGTGATTCAATGGACCAACTACCCTCTCGACATCAGTTACTTTCAAACTAACGACAAATCAAAAAACTGCAACGTGAATGTAACTTGTAACTCAACACATTATAGAAATGTAGTGTAGAAGAAAGTACAGATATTTCATGTAAAATGTAGTGGAGTAAAAGTAAAAGTACCCACATTTAATTCTACTTAAGTAAAGTACAGATACATGAAAAATGTACTTAAGTACTGTCACGATAGGGGTGTTGTTGCTGATGAACCCAGTGGTGCAGACAGGCAGACACTCTGAGACACGAGTAGTAAAAATAAACAAACACTTTAATAATACAAAATAAATAGGCTGACGTGGCAGTACTCACAAAACCATAACAAAGAGTAGGAATCCATGACTCAAAGGACAAGACACCAGGGAACATGGACGAATGACCCGACAATGAGAAATACACGAATGTCAACTAATATACACACCGTAATTAACTAAAAGCATAACACCTGAAAACACAGACCTGGGACCCAGAAGGTGTAAGGAGGGGAACAGACCAACAGAGGGAGCGATCCTTACAGTACCAATCCCCCCTCAAAGACGCCCCCTGGCGTCACCAAAGAACACCCCCAAAAACCAGGGCGGGCGGAGGGAGGAACTGTAGGGATGGTGGGCACGAGAAAACACAAGGATAAGGAACAAAACACAAGGACAAGAAACCAAAAACCGACAGGAACAGGGCCTGGGACAAATACTAAACACAAAGACTAAATACAGCACTGCAAACTAAACACAAGGACTAGATCTAAAAACTGAGAAAGCTAAATGCAAAAACTAGATCCAAGAAACACTAAGGGGACCAAACACAGACTAGAACTAGGAAATCATTAAACGTTCAAAAACAGCGATCAGGATGTCCACATCAGGCGGCAGCACGTCAGGCAGGTGGCCGGGAGGCCGTCCATCATGCAGAGACACGGCAGGCGAGCGGCCGAGAGGTTGTCCATCATGCATAGTCACGTCAGTCGGGCGGTAGGGAGGCCGTCCATCACGCAAAGTCACGTCAGGCGGACAACCGGGAGGCCGTCCAACACGACGAGCAGCATCAGGGGTGCGGCCGGGAGGCCGTCCATCATGCAGAGTCACGTCAGGCAGGCGGTCGGAAGGCCGACCATCATAGGCAGGTACACGAACGACATAGACAGGTACATGAACGTTGTCGGCAGGTACACGAACTCTGTCGGCAGGTACATAAACTTCATCGGCAGGTGCACAAACTTCGTCGGCAGGTGCACAAACTTCGTCGGCTGGTGCACAAACTTCGTCGGCTGGTACACAAACTTTGTCGGCTGGAGCACAAACTTCGACGGCTGGTGCATAAACCTCGTAGACTGGTGCGTAATCTTCGTCGGCAGGGTCACGATCTTCGTCAGCAGGTTCACAATCGTCGTCGGCAGGTTCACGATCGTCGTCGGCAAGGCAGGTTCACGATAGTTGTCGGCAGGTTCACGAACATCGCCGGCAGGTTCACGAACGTCGCCGGTAGGTTCACGAACGTCGCCGGCAGGTTCACAAACGTCACCAGCAGGTTCACCAGGCATTGAGACGTCTGGCGTTGAGACGTCTGGCATAGAGAAATCTGGCATAGAGACGTCTGGCGTAGACGTCTGGCACAGAGACGTCTGGCATAGAGACATCTAGAGGCGTAGAGACGTCTAGAGACGTAGAGACGTCTAGAGGCGTAGGGACGTCTAGAGGCGTAGAGACTTCATTGAACGTAGATACTTCAAATGTTGAAACCCCATCGAGCGTAGATACTTCAAACGTAGAAACTTCATCGAGCGTAGATACTTCAAACGTAGAGACTTCATCGAGCTTAGACACTGGAAACGTAGAGACTTCATCGAGCATAAATACTTCAAACGTAGAGACTTCATCAAGCGTAGACATTGGAAACGTAGAGACTTCATCGAACGTAGATACTTCAAACGTAGAGGCTTCATAGATCGTAGACACTAGAAACGTAGAGACTTCATCGAGCGTAGAGACGTCTGGCTTTGCGACATCGGCGGTGTGAGGACCCCCTGTTGATGTCAAAACATCAGTAGCGTAGGGACCCTCTGTCAATATAGAGACATCAGCAACGTGTGGACCCTCTGTCGATGTCGAGTCGTCAGCGGTGAATGGACCCTCTGTCGATGTTGAGGCGTCAGTGGTGTGTGGACCCTCTGTCGATGTCGAGGCGTCAGCGGCGTGTGGACCCTCTGTCGATGTCGAGGCGTCAGCGGCGTGTGGACCCTCTGTTGACATTGAGGCGTTGACGGCGTGGGGACCCTCTGTAGATGTCAAAGCGTCAGCGGTAAATAGACCCTCCGTGGAAGTAGAGGCGTCAGCGGCACGTGGACTCTCTGTAGTTGTTGTAGACTCTGTAGACTCTGAAGGAACAGTGCCTTCTATAGACGTTAGGATAACAGCACCCTCTGTAGGTGCTGGGGGATCGGCACCCGCTGTAGATGCAGTATTGGCAGCACCCTCTGTAGATGTGGTGGCAGTACACTCTGTAGTGCCCTCTGTAGAACTTGAAGTGGTAGCACCTTCTGTGGAAACTGGAGAGACAGCGCCCTCTGTAAGCGCTGGAGGAAACTCAGCAGAAAAATAAAAAGAGCGAGAGTCAGAAGGATTTTTATACACAGTCTTCATGGACCTAATTAAATCTAATAGCAGTGTGAGGTCAGGGTGCATTAGAAGGCTGGGTCTGGACATTAATAAATGTTCCATCATCAAGTGGATGTTGTATTTGTAACTAGGACTAGAACTAGAGACAGCAGACTCAAAAAGGTTCTGGAGCTGTTGGACAACCATGACCTCATGTTCCAGTCCACTAGAGCTAGCAGAAAAAAGTATTTGGAACTGTTGAAAAACCAGAGTGACCTCATGTTCCAATCCCATAGCGCCCCCTGTGGATGTTGGGACAACGACACTCTCTGTTGAGGCAGAAGACTTGACAAACACACAAGGAGAGAGAGAATCAGTGAGATTTAAATCAGTCTTCAAAGTCCTAACTAAATTTAATATCTGTCCGAGGCCAGGAATCTGCAGCAAGTTGGGCGTGGATGTTATTAGATTTTCCATGAGGGAATAAGACTTAAATTTATATTGAGGATCAGAGTTGCTGATAGCAGCATTACGCAGTCCGTCAAGCTGCTGGAGAGTGGCCTCATGTTTCTGTCCAACAGAGACTCCTGTGGTCCAGGAGAGATCTGTCCGCTCCTCTTCAGAGCGGGGACTCACACACTCCTTGCTTTGTGTGAGTCTCCATGGCTCCTCATCAGTGCGTCCTGCAGGATCCTCCTCTGTGGATCCTGCAGCCGTGAGGGAGCACTGGTACCCCCACCCTTGCAAATGTCTTTCCTGAAGGCCTCGGCAGAGCTCTGTGTAAGGCAGTACGCTGCTGTACGCTGTACGTACGCAGAGGCACAAGCGTAGCCCCGCAGGGCACGAACGCGCAAAGCTCAAATTTTACGACCGCGTACGCGAGGCGCGTTGTCTCACAATAAACTGCCCGGCGCCGGACTGTTTTGTACGAGACACAAATGTATTAAATTCCCCTTCTTCACCCCTGATCTGGACTTTTCTTTTGTTTTTTTGCCAAAAGTCAAGTGATCGCTTTTTCCTCCAACTCCAAGACTGAAATGATGAGAAATGAATGAATTTGTCACGAGCGAACTAAACTCGGGTTCTACTGGCTGCGCGAGCTGTGGATTTCCTGGTGGGCTGCAGGACCAGCGCTCCCCGTTTTTATTTTTTAGAACTTTTTATTAACATATAAAGTTTAGAACACCGCAACGGCTGCAGCCTGACAGCTCGTGCCTTTTTTTATTTTCCCCACCCGACCTGTCAATCAATTCAGTAGGCGTGTCAGCAAATGACCAATCAGCGACCTTAATTTGTCCCGTAGGTAAACGCTCTGCGCGCAGCTGCTCAAATTACGACAAGAATTTGGAGCGAAAACGCGAGAACGAACGCAGAGCTGTGCTTGTGAACGCGTGCACACAGAACACGTGCGTAGAGCGATGTACAGGCCATACGCAGAGCTCTGCCTAGGCCTTAAAGCTAGATTCATACTTGACGCGTCGCGCAGCGCGCGAGGGTGTGCCCTCCAAAAGTGACGCAATTTCACAGTCCCCGCCCCTGCGCGTTGGCCCCGCGCAGGGGATTAGCGCGTGCCGTGCACCTCTGAATTTTTGAAACTCCGCAAGCCTAGAGCGCGCGCCGCGCTCAGTGACGTACGGACTGGGCTCAAAACAAGATGGACGCTTTCGAAGCTGCTCTGGCTGAACTCATCCGCATGTATCGCCATTTGTATGATCCCTCTATGAGAGAACACAAAGATGTGCAACTGGCACAGAGTTCATGGAAGGAGATTGCAGAAGCGATGCAGAAGGAGGAAGAAAAACATGCGGGATCGCTTCGTGAAGGCCAAAAAGAGGGTGATCAGAAGTGGCGATCCTGGCACCAACAAACCGGTGCCAATCCTCGTTGTGGAGCTGAGTTGGCTGTCGAGTTTTATAAAACACCGAGAAAAGGACACAAATATGGAAAAAGAGGTAAAAATGAAAGAAAAAAAAAGTTAGTACTGCTTTTATTACAGCTAGCTTAGCATGGAATACAGCAGGCCATGCTGTGCAGCCTGCCGTGTTGTTTCCCCTTTGTAGTCATTGATATAAACAATAAACTGTGAGAATTAATGACCAAAACATGGCTTAATGAAAATATAATGTCTCTCTTAGTTAATCCTAGATGTTATTATTGTTTTTCTCTTGCATTTGTTGTTGGATGTAACTGGGACCCTGTGTACATAATCTCGTTTTCAACACATGTACTACATGCGGTGCAAATGACAATAAATTCTCTCTGACTCTGACTCTGATAAATCAAGCTGCTGACCAGTAAATGTGAAATAGTGGAAATAACCATTTTAGATCTGCACAGCTCAACTGTAAACAAATTTAGCCTATATGTGTGTTGATGCTTCACCTTCTGTTTATTAAGCTAACAGTTACACAAACATTTGTTTTTATTTAAGACATATGTGCATGTCAATGTCTGTTTTTTAGCCTGAAGAAACACCACAGAGCCAAGGATGATAGATGGTGCCTCGACCAGACCGTCACCCCATTCGACCAGACCCTCACCCCCATGGACCAGACCGTCACCACCATCGACCATGAGTACATCACACCCATCGTCTCTCACAACCTCACGCCTACTGGCCATGAAACTGGCAGTACTTCAAACGTAGTGTGTTTTCCTCTGCACAGGTCCTCCACGCCAATTCCTCCCTGTCCAACGGTGCCCATACCCGTACCACCTCGACACTTGCCAGGGTCAAGCAGCAGTAGCAGAAGCGACAGCCCTAGCATCAGCTCACTCAGTTGGTGTTGGTGAAAACTTTTTATACTTTTATACTACTATGAAAAAGTACTATGCAAAAACTCAGGACAGTATTACACTTTATTTCATTTTATGTTTATTAAATGTTGGTGAAAACTTTTTATACTTTTATACTACTATGAAAAAGTACTATGCAAAAACTCAGGACAGTATTACACTTTATTTCATTTTATGTTTATTAAATGTTGGTGAAAACTTTTTATACTTTTATACTACTATGAAAAAGTACTATGCAAAAACTCAGGACAGTATTACACTTTATTTCATTTTATGTTTATTAAATGTTGGTGAAAACTTTTTATACTTTTATACTACTATGAAAAAGTACTATGCAAAAACTCAGGACAGTATTACACTTTATTTCATTTTATGTTTATGGATATTAAATGTTGGTGTTGGTGAAAACTTTTTATACTTTTATACTACTATGAAAAAGTACTATGCAAAAACTCAGGACAGTATTACACTTTATTTCATTTTATGTTTATGGTTATTAAATGTTGGTGTTGGTGAAAACATTTTATACTACTATGAAAAAGTACTATGCAAAAACTCAGGACAGTATTACAGTTTATTTCAATTTATGTTTATGGTTATTAAATGTTGGTGTTGGTGAAAACTTTTTATACTTTTATAGTACTGTGTTTTAGTGTTTAAATATTTATTGTTGCACCGAGGGACAGAGAGAAATGCAATTTCAATCCTGTGTATGTCCTGTACATATTGCAGTTTTGAGAATAAAGCTGACTTTGACTTGACTTTGATTCAAATGATACATTTGTAATGCATAATTACACATTTATCAATTATTTTTAGACAGCATGCAAATTTTGCACACATTAAAATCAAAACACTATCTCTACAGGTTTCTCCACATTCCACTTCACATTCCTGGTGAAATAAAGGCTACTACACATTGAGATTTTTCGTGTCAGGTAGCAATGCTTCATTTTAATGCAATATGGGACTTATATTTACAATGCCATTTCAGGTTTCCAAATAATTCTAACATCTAATGTTCTTACAATTATAAAAAAGTCTTTCATACCAAATTTTATGTAATACAACTGTTAGTGGCTTTGTAAATACAATATGCAAACAAAAGAGACGGAAAGCTGAAGTGGATATTTCAATGTAGTTTCATTTTATTTAAAATCATTAACATTCAAATACATATAGCAATATACAATATAGCTTGGCACACCTCTATCTATCAGGGAAACCGTAGTTGCACCAAGTTTGTAGCTGGCTGCTACACTTTTCTGGCTGCTACCTGAAGCCAGGATTCTTAAAGTCACTGCCAAACGCTCGGGTAATGTCACAGGGCTGCTGTGGGTCCTTCCATGTCGTATGAAAGGCGAAATACGATGTAGCAGGTCATCAAATCGGCGTGCAGACATGCGGAAGTAACTGAAGTGCATTTCTTCGTCAATTCTCCGCATCGGCATCACCAGCATGTTATATTCCCCACCAGTACGTCTCTGAGAGTGTAATGGCCGAACATACCATCTCCTTCTGCGTCTTCTTCGTCTCATTAAAATTGCAAGACACAATAACTGTTGTTCTATTATAATTTGCTCCTCTAATAAAGACAGTTCAAGAATGAAGCGAGCGGGAAGCCATTTTGTTTGTGTTGTGACGTCAAACAGTTCTTCTTCTACGGTAGATTTCTTCTTCTACACCCTTTCTTGTAACATATGCACATGTTGTAGAGGCTACTGCCACCTGCTGGCCCGTAAAAGAACAGCACTTTGCCATGCTCCGCCGTGCGTCAACCATAAACACAGGGGCGAAACTATGAACGCATTTCGCCGTGCGGCACAGTGCACGCGCGGCGCGCGCGCTCCAGCCTGCGGACCAAAGCGAAAGTCTAACTCAGCCTTTAGACATCACAGAGCATGAGCTCAAGCACTGGATGTAGTATTCCCCCTCCTCTTAAAGTTTCCGTGGTCTCTCAGCTGCAGGCGTCCCACACTCCTTGCTCTGTGTGTGTGTGTCTGTCTCCCTCAGCTGCAGACGCGAGGGGGCTCAAGTACCCCTCCCTCTGCGAACGTCTCCCCTGAGACGTCACAGAGCACGGGCTCTGACATACCCCCTCCCTTGGAATCCTCCCAGGCTCCTCTGACAGCGTGGGAAGAAACGCCGTAGGAGGGGGAACTTGAAACCCGGAAATATCCATTCTTGTAGTTCGCCGCTTTCTCCGGCGGCGACGCGGATCAGGAACTGGGTCAGGCCAAAACTCCTCTGGTTCAGAGTCGTTATCGGAAACGGACCGCAAAGAAATAGCGAGTGAGTGAGTGTAGGAAGGAGACGGCTATTCGCGACCATCACTACGCCTCCTCCTCTCTCGCTCCACCACCAAAAGCGGAGATGGAAGAACCTCGAGTCCTGGTCTGTGAAGGCTCCAGGCGGTTTCTATCCGAAAACCGCTTACTCGGATGACGGCTGCTTCCTTTTGAGCTGAAGCCGTCATATTCTGCCCCCGACTGGATCCGGTCATCTGTCTGCTGGGCTCACATCTGGGTCGGGTCATTATGTCACGATCGGGGTGTTGTTGCTGATGAACCCAGTGGTGCAGACAGGCAGACACTCGGGAGACATGAGTAATAAAAATAAACAAACACTTTAATAATACAAAATAAATAGACTGACGTGGCAGTACTCACAAAACCATAACAAAGCGTAGGAATCCATGACTCAAAGGAACAGACACCAGGGAACACGGACGAATGACCCGACAATGAGACACACACGAACGTCAACTAATATACACATCATAATTAACTAAAAGCATAACACCTGAAGACACAGACCTGGGGCCCAGAAGGTGTAAGGAGGGAAACAGACCAACAGAGGGAGCCATCCTTACAAGTACAGTAACAAAGTATTTGTACTTAGTTACATCCCACCACTGAATATCTACCACCTCCTGTGGCCTTTGTGTCTGTGTATGTGTGGTGTCCTGCCTGCCTGTGTCCATGTGTCCTATTGTATGTGTGTGTGTGTGTGTGTGTGTGTGTGTGTGTGTGTGTGTGTGTGTGTGTGTGTGTGTGTGCGTTGGTGCAAGCGTATTGGCCCGCCTATGCGCCAGACTACGTACCGACATTATCGGGACATTTGGTATTAGCCAGCCTTTGCCAATGTCTGGATAAAACACAGATTGTATCCAAATATATTAATATGTAAACATTGTTTTTTCTCATCAATATCAGCGTAACTTGTGGCTAATAGGCTGCCTGGATGAGTTGGAGTGTGCTTTAACACTTAAAATTGTTTTAATAAAAAGTTATTTACATTTATAAAATTGGCTGGCTACGCACCTCCCAGGGTATTTGTGTGTGGTGTGTATGTTTTTGTGTATCGGTTGCATTTATTGAAGCCGTGTGTGTGGCTCACTGACACACATGGCGCCAAACTGCAACGCCCCTCCTCTCGTGATGTGGAGACCGCGCGAAACTCCAACGCCGCCCCTCCTCTCGTGAGCACCTGTGAGGGAGCGGACGCGGGCACACCTTGGCTGCCGCTGCTCCTCATACTTTTTGCTCTTTGAAGCCTTTTTTTACTACTTTCTGCTGTTTTTTTTTTCACCGAGCCTTGTTGGACATTTCTACCTTTCTCGATTGCAGAGTGCGGCAGGCCTAGGCCTGTGTACAGCACCTGTACGAGCTGACGCGGACATTTCTACCTTTCTTTGAACCTTTCTACCTTTCTTTGAACATTTCTACCTTTCTTGAACGCAGAGTGCGGCAGGCGTTTGCCTGTGTACAGCACCTGTGTGAACGGACGTCACGCGGGCATTTTTTCCTTTCTGTGATTAAGTTTTAGAGCAACTGTCTTTTCTGACTGCGTTGTGGTTCTGCAAACATTATAAGTTGCCGGTCAAAGCAGATGACCGCTTGTCCTGAGCCTGGGTCTGCTAGAGGTTTCTTCCTTCTAAAAGGGAGTTTTTCCTTTCCACTGATGCCTAGTGCTTGCTCAGGATAGGAGACTGCAGCCAGGCCAAGATTTGACTTGTTGCTGGATTCATTAGATAGTAAACTTTACTAGTTTAACCGTAATTTTATTAGTGGGGGCTGTTAGCTCCCGCTAGCTCCAGAACGAATTTAGCTTAAAAAACCACGTAGCTGCATTTATTGTTCGCTTACCTGCTGCCTCTGTCACCCTCCTGGGTCCTCTGGACTGTTTTGGATTTTCTCCTGTGCTCCTCTTCGAGGTAATGATCATTCAAATTACCTCTTTCTGCTTCTTGTATATCTTTCTTGGAGCCGTGGGCCTGCTGTTAGCGGCTAGCTCCATGCTAGCTTCCACCGGATCGACAACAATGTTGACCTACTCCGCTTCGCAGCTGTTTGAATTTAACAACTGCTCCATTCCTCCTTCTATTTCGACCATTAAACAACTGGGACTTCTGCGTAGACCTCGTTACATCCATAGAAGCTCTCGAAAGAAATTAGTTCACTTTAGGCAAACTGGCTCTGACTCGATTGCTACTGTCTGGTCTGAGAGACGTGTCGCACCTCGACGACGTCATCAGAACGCTGCGTCTGTGGTCCTTTGTAGTCCACAGCACACGAAGTGGCAAGGAAAACGTGGAGTGGACTTCAGTCTGCTTAAACCTCTTCAAAAACAATCTGCTCCAACTAGTATTAAAATAGAACTTTTTAATGTTCAATCACTTTCAAACAAATCATGTCTAATTCATGATCACATTTTGGAGAAGAATTTGGACCTCATGTGCCTCACAGAAACTTGGCATAGACCGGATGTGTACAGTTCTTTAAATGAAGCTTGTCCATCTGGATACAGCTATCTGCAGAGAGCCCGCAGCACTGGCCGCGGTGGTGGTCTGGCTGTAATCTACCGCAGTAGTTTAGGGCTGTCGCATCTGGTTTCTCAGGATTTTTCTTCTTTTGAATGTCTGGCTTTCAGCTTCAAAGCCCCACTCCTGATGAATGTTATATTAATTTATAGACCTCCCAAACCGCATGTTTCATTTAACTCAGAGATACATGACCTCTTCACTTATTTCTGCACCTCCCCTGTGAAGACTATTTTTCTTGGCGACTTGAATATCCACGTGGACAATTCCTCTTCACCTCTGGCAACAGATTTTAAGTCTCTTTTGGATTCTCTTAATCTCACTCAACATGTTGACGCCCCTACGCACAGCAGGGGGCATACTCTGGATTTGGTGATTACTGACACTGTACTCATCAATAATTTATCTGTATATGACCTGGGTGTCTCAGACCACAGGGTCATCTCCCTGGAAGTGCCTTCATCTTCGCCTGCTTCAAACCCAAAACGACCCATCCAGTTCCGTGACCTTAAAAACATTTCCCTTGATGTTCTGTCTGCTGATCTTCACACCCTGACCACGGTCAATCATCCTTCTGCAGATGACTCTGTGGATTACTACAACCAATCTCTTCGGGAGCTCCTGGACCTACATGCTCCCTTGAAAACAAGACTGGTGTCTTTCTCCCGTTCAGCCCCTTGGTACACTGATGAGCTGCGCAAGATGAAGGCAACTGGCCGTGCTATCGAGAGACGTCTAAAATCATCTGGTCTCTCGGTACATAAGCAGGCGTACAAAGAACATCAGAAAGCGTACGCCTATTCTCTTAAAGAAGCACGCTCCAAATATTATTCCAACATCATCAACACCTGCCCTGGAAACTCTAAACAGCTCTTCTCCACAATAACTCGTCTGCTTAATCCCATTAAACAAACTCTTGAGGACTCTGCTCAAAAATGCGACCTGTTTCTTTCATCTTTTAAAACCAAAATTGACACTATCAGATCTCAGCTCCACAACCTCCCTGTTCTCAGTGTGCCATCTACCCGTCTGCATTCTGGGACCCTTAACAGCTTTGACGAAGTTGTTCAGAGTGAGGTGGAGGCCATCATCAAGAAAATGAAGCCTTCATCCTGCGCCCTGGATCCTTTCCCCTCGTCTCTCATAAAATCCAATCACTCTGCAATAGGCCCACTTATCACTCAAATAATAAATCAGTCTCTTCAATCTGGTCATGTTCCACTGCCTCTAAAAACTGCCATCATTAGGCCTCTTCTGAAAAAATCTAATTTGGATCCCGACATTTTTTCTAATTACCGCCCAATTTCACACCTCCCTTTTCTGTCTAAAGTGCTGGAAAAAGCAGTTGCTGCTCAGCTGCAGGATCACTTACAACAACACTCCCTGTATGAGAAGTTCCAGTCTGGATTCAGGGCAGCTCACAGTACTGAGACTGCACTGCTGAGAGTTACTAATGATGTCCTCTTGGCTGCTGACACTGGCTCTCCCTCCATCCTTGTCCTCCTTGACCTCACTGCAGCCTTCGACACTGTGGACCATAGTATCCTCCTCCAC